>JAODFZ020040911.1:0-10643 GCA_027574845.2 Deinopsis erosa
ATCTACTGGCGAACCAACTACGCGTCCTCGGTGGTGTTTCTTCCTCGACATTGTCTGTAAATAACTTTGCTGACCGAGGAAACCAGACGCTGAGGGCTAGGACACAACGTGAAGACAAGATGTCGATTCGAATTGACATATCGACATATCTTCTATTGCTGTTGGTGCTCGATGACTGATGGTGGTGTAGGTACGCACATATGATGACGATTTGGCGTTTGGCCGGTGGATACCTAACAGCAACTCGTCCATTCTTCGTGGCATTCCTACAACAAAAAGAAAACGAATTTGTCTATTTTCTATGGTCTGTACAGGTAGATATTGTGCTATTATTTAAAAAAGTTGCGTTATTTGGAAAAATTAAATAAAAGTTACTTTTAAGTTAATTTTCAATATACTTTTAAGTTTATAAAACTTTGGAACAAAAGAAAATGTACATTTTTTCATCTAAATATGGTATTTTTATTTTATTTATAGTTTAATAAACATTTTAATTGCATATATTTCATCTTTATATTTGTATTGTCTCTTATGGAAGTATTTGAATCTGTATAACTTGACATATTGGTAAAAATAACAGCAAATGCTGCCAACATAAAGTCTAACGTCCTCCAAAACTTCCATTATAGCGAACTACTTGTATCAGATAACCTTTGTTTATTTTCTATTAGTGATTAACGCTGAATTGTTTGTGTAAATCTTTTGTTACAAATAAACAATCATAAAAAGTAATTAAATAACGATTCATACTTTAAGTATCAAGCTTCAAAACCTATCGTAACACTTATCATACATTTAATCAATTAAGATATAATAAATAAAAATTATATCATGTAGAGTTTAATAAAATTATATGAGATGATTGCCAAGGGATGTCCTAAGTGTGATCAACAGGTAATTAACGTATTTATAAAGAAAACAATAATATGGTTGTTATTATTAGGTTCCTGTGGCCTGTAAAGCGTGTCCTTGTGGCCATTCGTTTTTCAATGCTCGAAAAACTGCTAAAGTTCAATTATCTCCTGGTGATGATATAAGAAGACGAACTCAAAGAGTGCGCCGAGAAAAGCCAGATTATTACGATGCACTGGAATATGATAAACAAATAAAAAAGGTAATCAAACGTTGCTTTCAAAACTGAAAATAAAAATTAAAATTTATAGACGAAAACTCGAAATAGCGAATGTGATAATGACGACGATAATTTAAATCGACGTGAGTTGTCCAAACCGAAACGTAAAAAAATTAAAAAGGAAGAAGAAGATGATGACGATGTTGCTACCAATTTAAGTTCGGAAAAGCAATTACAGTGTTCATTAATATTAGCTGAATTGAATAGGAAATTGCAAGTTGTTACATGGAAACCGTCCGATCAAATTTAATCCATAATTCAATTTAATCTGAAATAATTAAAGAGATCTCACATGAAATATGATTATCAGTGTTGTAAACAATTATCGAAAGATACACGAAAACACTTATAATAATATTGGTACGCAATCATATTTTAATGCATATATTTTACACAAATACGTAAAATTATTTATAAATAACTGCGTAATAATGGTTACAAGAACATTAAAACAAATTGTCAATTTTTGTTTAAATTCACATTACAATAATTGACATTGCAATCACCCTGTTAATATTTTATATATAGACAAATACCATTGTGGACTGTATATCGTTTGAATTTGATCTGTAATAAAACACATCATAGTTTGTTTTAATTTACATGGTTTATCAATGCGATTAAAATGACTTTATTATAAACACAGGCATGGGGAAGGTGAATATAGCAGTGGCAAAGTTAGTTAGTTGTTGTGTTAGCGTTCTGATAGCACTTAAATTTATTCAAGAAGAATAATTGTGACTTATAAATTAATTCGTGCACTTAATAATAAAAAGTAAATGATGGCTATTATGGTGACCAAATGGAGAGCCGATTTTTTAGAGACAAACTTAGCAATGGTAAGAATAAGTTCACACTTTTTGAAATAGTGTAGGAATTGAATTTATACTATCAACTATTTCATTTGATTTATTTTTATAAATCCGTATTTAAAATACAATTGTTTGTTATTTTTATTATAAAAATATAAATATTTTATGTATGAGCACCGATTTGGTACGGATCTATATTAATTTCTATTAAATAATCGATGGCAAGCTATGAGATAAAATAATCTAAACTAAAAAAAGAGAGATGAAAATAGCTTCTTTTATTATCACAAAATATTAATTCTTAAGTATCAAGTATATTATGTTAAGATAATTATATAAATTAAATAATATTAATACTTTGGTGGTGTGTACCATCATTAAGAGGAACATGATGAAGCCATTTTCAATTGAAAAACATCAAAAATATAAATTACATTAAGATATTCATGGAAATATTTGTTTTCATATTGTCAACATCATGCAAAAATCAATATGAATAATGAAGGAAGACATAAACATATAAATTATACTAATTAAAAATGTATGTATGAACAGACAGTTTATTTAATTAAGGATCATTGAAATTGTCAAGATCTTCGTCATCATTTGGTGCTTTTCGTTTTTTTAAAAATGGGACGATTCCCCAAATTGTAGCTCCAACAATAAGTACAATACCCAATGTGCAAAATAATGAGACATATGAGTTCGTTCGTTCGAACCATATACCACAAATTGGTGGTCCAATTAATTGTAAAATACCATTAACAAATAAGGATATACCATAAGTTGATTGTAATCGTTCTGTTCCTAACATATCTGCCATAATAACAGCGGTAACTCCCACATAAATGCCAGAGGCTAAGCCAAAAAACGCGCAATACGTGCTAATAGCACCGTAACTTTCAAAAAACGGCATCACAGCTAATGAAACGCCGGATACGAAAAGACCACCTATGAAATACCATTGCTTTGGTATTAGATTTAAATCAGATAGCGCTGATCCGCCAATACGTCCAACTAAATCTAATGCGCTAACGATTGAAAGCAAATACGCTCCTGAATTCTTATCGTAACCTAATGCTAAAGCATATGATGGTAGCAAAATGATAAAATTTGTGTAACTTATAGCATTGGTTGAATTTGAAATGAGAATAATTAAATATAACGGATCTTTTAATAAAGATATGTCGAATAATTTTTTCTTCGGCGGTTCAACGGCTTTTGCTTTTCCATCTGGTTTTTGAACTGATTTTAAGCTAAATGAGCTGGCAAAGATTTCCGGTTGGAGAGTTAATGTGCTGCTATGATATGGCGTCGAAATATATTGAAATGAACTGGTTGATGGACTTCTGCGTGGAGCACGACGTCTTGTGCTTGGTTGTCGGCTTTGAGAGTATTCTAATCCATTAATTTCAGGAACGGCATTTAATGCTGATGCACTTGTCATATTTGAAACACCAATGCCTGATCGGACTCTTGTCATTTCGCCTCTATTCGCTGGAACGCTAATTTTGCGTTCACGTCCATAGCCATGATTGCGATAGTTTGGTACGGCCACACTCGAAACGCTTCGAATAAATGAATTTTTTGTAATATCATTATTCTCAACGAATGAATCATTTCTATTTAGATGCAACGATGATGTATCGTCTGAGTTAATAATAAATTTCGGTTTGAGTGGTTGACTTTCTGGATCATCTTCGACCTCTTCTTTTTCTTCGTCAATGGGTACTCGTTTCATGTGCTTTTCGACGGGATCGTAAAATAAAGCTGCCACCCATACATTCAATGTAACAGCACCCATTAGAAGTACAGCACCTCTGAAAATAGGGTAATGAAAATTGCCCCTGCCGCCACCTTGGCAGGCCATAAATTATTATTCACCTGTAGTTATAAATCTCTAACAAGAGACGTAATATTGGTGGCAAGATAATCGAACCGATTGCTGAACCAGATATGCATAAACCATTTGCCAATCCTCGTAATCTGACAAAATAACTTGTTACGATATAAACAGTCGGAGGAAATGATAAGCCGGCTCCAGTTCCAACTAAAATACCATAACTAAAAATAGAAATTATTCAACGTAATATAAATGCATTTATAAAACATAAAAAGCAAAAAAAAAATATTTCTAAGATATAAACATACCTGAAATATAAAAATTTAACGGATTTTGCAAAATAACTTAAAATCATTCCTAAAGCTGCGCAAGTACCTCCCAATATAGTAACAGTGCGATAAGAGTATTTCAATGATAAAATACTTGAAACAGGGCCTAAAATAACATTCAAATATAACAATAAACTAAAGAAAAAGTCAAACAACAAAATAATACCTAAAGAACTATAAAGGAAATAACATAAGGCTGGAATCCAAGCCGCTGTAGCTGGGGATGCTTCAAATACTTCTAAAAATTCTACGAACAAAACTCCAAACGATTTTACTGTACCAGGAACCAAAATGTTTACCATTGTAGCACCCAAAAGTACTAACCAACCCCAGCCTCCATCGGGAGGCACCAATTTCGAGTTATTCATCTTTTTATCATTATTATCAATAATTGCCACTTCTAAAACAATACGCTCAAATAATATATTTATATAAATAATTTTAATAATAATAAAATAACAAACAGTAAAAGCCTTGTAATACATCATTAATACATAAATTACCTTTTAATTCTAGTCAATGATAATAAAAAATTGTTGTTTTCCATTATCCATAATTTGAAACTATCTCGATATTAGTAAAATGCTCCTAGTTTTTATTGCTTTGTTAAAAAAATTACAATTTACAATTGAACACATTTTCACCAGAAAACAACAAATTTTTAAATGCCATGCCAGAATCAGCTGTAGAAATTGCATATGCTTGGAAAATTAATCAATAATATATTTTCAAGCGGCAAATTCAAATCTATTTATTAGCCACTGTGTAATCAATAATTACTGTTCTTTCAGTATACTATAATAACGATAAGAAAAATATATTTACAAAATGATTACAAGTTTAAACACCTGGGAATGATATGTTTTTGCGATTGATCAAACAATTTAATAATAATTAATTCAATTAGGACAATATAAAAAATGCTCATTTCCAATCAAATATTTAATATAAAACTAAAATAAATAAAACTTTGATGCAACAAATATTTTCGTTAATTTAACAGTTTTATCGTAGTTTGTTGATAAATGAATTAGACTTTTATCGACTCAAAGAGATTAAATGAAAGTAACAAATTCATTTGAAATGAAAACAGAATTTATTTTATATAACACGGCTAAAAGTGTGCATACATTAATTTCGCAACCGGTTTAAAACAATTGAATTCAAATAAATTACATGCTCTATTGGTATAATTTGAAATTATTTACAGATAATAAAAAAATTTTAATCTTTTGATATCAATTTCCGTAAATTATCTACGTCATTTATGACACAATTGCTTGTTTTAATTATAAAAAAAATATTTTTTGCATCAATAAGTTTCTTAAAGTTTAATTACATACTTGGAAATGAATATCAAAACAATATCATGTGAAACGAGGCTAGTATTATCAAAATACAACTATTATTTTGTTTGCTTATTTAAATATAATGTTTGTTAATTGTTTAAACATTTAAGTTTATTTTAATGAACACTAAATGAGCTTCATTTAGCGTTAATCAACTAGACAAAACATATATGAATAAACAAACAAATGTTTTTTTTTTAAATAGTTTAATTGTTTTTAGTATTAATTTAGTAAAACTTAATTGAATATTGAGCATTTTGAGCCTTTGAAAATATGAACTCTATTTTATTTTATTTATTTACAGTCAAACTATTTTTAGAATAAAAACATGCAACAGGAAGAGATTCTGTTTTTAGCTGTATAATTCATAAAGAATCACAGAGTGTTTGATGATATTTACAAAGAGCAGAAAATAATAATTAAATTTGTTGTCTTCGCATGCAAATTTGTGAAACGCGCTTTTCTTTTCAAGTGTCTCTGCACTAAATAATTTTTAATACATGTAATTCGAAACTTTCACTCGAACCGCTTCAAAAATATTTTACCTGAATCACATTATAAATATGTGTAACAAAAAAAAACTATACTAAAAATACCTTTTTTCTTTGATTGTGTTTTTAGAGAGCGTTCGGTTTCCATTTTAGGCAAATTTGCATTGCGGTTATCAGCACCAATTGTCGCATTCTCGTTATCAGATTTTTCCAGCAATCGCATGCTGGTATTTAAATCACTATCTCCATTCATAATTGACAATAAATGTTAAATTTCTGGCACAACGGACTATTAATTAATAGTTTAAATGCACTACACATGAAACACACTGCTAACTTTAAGATAAAGTTCCATAACAAGCGATTGCGTTATCATATCTCCAACCACGTGTTCGTAATGTTGGAGTAATAATCGAATGTGCAAAATAAAACAGCTGATGTTGCTTTGTACTTTCCCATAATTTGAGTGGTGGTAAAAACGCGTTGCCTGTTAGATTAAATTTGTACGAGCGACATAAAAAAAAAATGAAAGAAAAAGATGTACTATATGTATAAGGGACGGGAAAGTTCGAAGAAATGCGACAACTGAATTCACATCATATTAAAAATGGACTAAATCGAAAATTTGTTTTTATCATCACTTTTGAATAACATTCATTTATGCACACTCATATGTCGAAGGCCATACAGTACAGTTTATTATTTACTATCAGTCATATACAAAAGCATTGTTTCCATAGAAGTTTGTCGTTAACACTTAAAATAATATTTTAACAACCATTACGCTTATCGCTTAGATACGTTCTTGACAATTGCTACTACGACTCAAATCGATAAAAAAACATGTCTCATATAATTACAATGTTCATATAAAAATTCATCGATTCTGTTTCGTCTTGCTTTATCCAGATTATCATAAAAAAACATGTGACGGTGAACATTGTCCTTTATAACAAATGCAACATGTTTTATTCATTAATAATAGTTCTATAGAAAATATCTATTCTAAACCATCTAGTTTTATAAAACTAGTCAAATCTTGTTTTTTAATTATAGTTTCATCATTTACAGAACCGGCTCTAGCATTCATAAAAATATATAATTAAAAATAGTTAGAAATTTTCATATTATATAAACCTCAAAATTATTTTTATTCATTAAGTATACACCGAAATACTTCGAAGCCAATTAAAGTTAATTAACTTGTATATATTTTTGTGTATTTAAATTCCGACTAAAGGAAACATTACAAAAACTTACATATTTACTATGAGTCATCGTAAAAAGGGTTAAAGCCTTTGTTACTCAAACAATTTATTAAAAACAATTCATATGAGAATTTTTTGTTAATTTTGTAACGGTACATCCAAATTACCTATAACTGTTTAAATTTCATCTATAACCGAAAACATTCATTCATTCAAAAAAAAAAAATATAATCTATAAGCATATTTAAATAATTTCTTTAATGTAGTAATTATTTAGCACAGTAATTGACAAGAAGTAGGTCAAAAGTACTTTAATAATTCATTAAAGAATATTTACTTGTTGCTTACGCAATCGTTATCATTGTAAATACAATATTTAAAAATTATTTTGTAATTTGTCACTAAATATATTGATAATAGAATGAATCCAGACAATTCATTTAATACATTTCTCATACTACACTGATTCATCGCATCATAAAATTGCAGGTGGAACTTTGAAATCTATACTGATTCGTTTTATTAAGCAATAAACAACATGAAAAAATCATAATTATCGCAAATTGTTATGTTTCCCGCAAATAAAAGTTTCCTAGAATTGATAGTCTATTATATACATACATATATTACAGAGCTTAATTACCATTCTCTTCATAAATGTTAATTTAATCCAACCTTCATTAGAGATTTTCTATAACCTTTATCAATCATTCACTAATAAATCAAAGATGAGATATGATTTGTAAATACATATTGTGATATATATAAATAGATGAAATGTGACAAAATTTTATAATAAAAATTTCATCATTTATTTATGTCTCATCGCTTAATATAATTGTTTTTAAATTAAATGTTTTGTTTAAATCTAAACATCTGGCAGTTAATTCATTTTTAATTGTAAAATTACGTAAGTTGCTAATTTAATCGGGTCTTTTTATTCAGTAATTACAAACTTTTCGTTTATCGATTGAAAAAAATTGTTTTTAATTGATTATATGGTACAGTCGTCGAGGCATAGACTTTCCATGTAACGCATACGTAATGAAAGTAGTCTACTTTTAATAAATGAATTTCAGATTTTGTTTAAAAGCACTTTCGCTTAAATAGTGACTTAGCAATCTATTTATATCTAAGTATTCTTATGAATAGAGTCGGAAAATTGTTTATAAAGCATTATATTACTATCTATGTTTAAACAATCTCATAAAATAAATGAAAATTTTGATTTGCAATTGACATTGGCCTAATTATATTTACAGACACAAAAGATAAAACTATATTTTAGTCAAGGTTCATTACCGTATATTCTAATATAGGCACTACTCACATTTATCGAGGGTCATTATCTAATAACGTGAATATATCTGAATGAATATTAACTATGCAATGCAATTAAAATGTGCATTACTTTACTCATAACGATCTATCTTTTGATAGAACTGAAATTAGATTTCATAGATGTTATTTTTATGATTTCTACCTTAGTAATGTCTCAATCAGTGGCGTGGCAAGGAATCAAAATAAATTTATACAAATTAATCATTTTTATATATTTATATGTACATTATTTTTTCTCCTTTTTTTTTTAAATTAGATGAAAATCGTTTATTTAAAATAACATTTATTTATATTTACAACAATCATAAATTAACAATTCATCATATATAACCATAAATACAAATTAAAATGTCATTAAACAAAATCAATTTTTATTGCACCAAAAATTGAACACATTCAAAATGAGCAGGAATTGAATATAAATAAGCACTAAAATAATTCATTGTCTTTTCATAATAAGTATGTATATAAAAATGTGTGTTTTATATGTTGCCGTTTTGTACATTGATGATTTACTTTAGTTTCTTATTTATAAACAAAGAAAATCAAACTTAATCATAATAGAGAAATCGATATATTTTTGGTGATCAATGCATTAATTGAATTCTATTAATCGATCTTTTTAATTCCTCGCGATTTCCATGCACTAATTAAATTCCAGGCAAAGAATGATGAAAATGAATGAATTTGAAGAGCTATTATTATAAAACCATACCATAATAAACCGTATGGCATTCCCTAAAACAGAATTAGATTAGAATTGCATCAAATAAGCCATAAACAAACTATAAACTCAAAATTTGTGCAGATAAATTACAAATTATTTGATTAGATATTATTTTTGTCGAAAACATTTTCTCTTTTTTATGAATTATGTGATTGTTGAATTAAATGAATCTGTCAACATTATGATAAATTAGATAAGATTTTTTTTCTGGCAAAGCAACATCATGCTTAAATAAATTGTAAGTGATTTTGCGCAAAATGCAATAAAGTGTTTAGTTTTAGATGCAGCTACCTGCCACATTAAAACTTCAGATAAATCTTCTTCGTCTGCGACTGGATCTGAGGTTAAATAAACCCAAACATCTCCAAAATAATAAATAATGGCATAAAAAAGTGGCAAAAATCCAAAAACTACTAAACCAATAATATATTGTTTCATAGGCTTAACACGACTTTTTCTAATTGCTGCAAGCCCCAAAAATGAAAATAACAAACTGACGCACCAAATGTATTCCCACCATAAGGGCTAAAATTCGTAACAATTAATGACTGAATCGCTTATTAACAGTAAGTAATAAGTCACTAATTACGTACCTGTGGAATTCTGAGTTCTTCAATTTCTAATATAAAAATGTCTAATTTGTCTAATATATCTGCTGATAACTTTGCTAGCATAACAAAGAATAGTAAATAATGGAAAAATATGCAATGCTTTAGCCTTGATTTATTTAAAGCACTAAAAATAAAAATATTAAAATTGCTATAATAAAAGTCCTATGGCATTCTGTGATGAACATCAAGATATTTATTGTTATGTAATTGTAAACTACAAAACTGTATTATGTTATTATGTACAATATGATTTATGTTTGCCATAGTACGCCACTGGAATTGGAATATATTACATGAAATGAATGAAATTGAACTCTCAACTTGTTGGTGTTGGCATATGTCAAAAATTAAGTGAGGTTATATTTTAAGTACCTTATTTGATATTGGGCTGCTACTCTTTGCCTATATGCATGATCAAAACCATCTGTTCCTAAAGGGGTATAATGCAAACCTTTACTTGCCATATTTACTATCAGTACATAAACTAAAATAACCTAATAAGACCCGCTCGCTGCTAAATTTTTAGAACTGATTCCTAGGTCTAACTAGCAAACATATTAAATGTTCAAAGTAGAGTGTGCCATCTAAACTTAAAATTTTCGGTTAGTGGCCATTTAGTCGCTACTTAAAAAGAGATAGCATTCTTGTTGTCACATAGTTGCCTATATATAATATTATGATTCATTCAGGGACACTAAGCGGCTGCAGCGGTCGGCCATTTTTCCAGCGATTCAACTAATATGCTGGAACAAAATCACATTGAACGCTACTCAAGGTTATCCATCATATATTTGAATCGC
>JAODFZ020040933.1:0-13587 GCA_027574845.2 Deinopsis erosa
TTAATTAAAGCGTATTAACTCAATTATTCGTTAATTTCAATAACTGTTAAAGTATTATAAAACAAATTAAAGATATATGGGTTGAAAGTCAAACTTACAATTAGTAAAAACTAGGTCACTCTTACCCCACTTCACCGTATAGTATTTAAAAGAGACATCTTTAAGTTTATTAGGACATAAACTAACAAAAAAATGTTAAACGTTAAACAGAATGCTGAATACTAACATGTGTTTTCGATTACTTTTCTATTTCTTGCAAATTTGCATGCAGTTTCCGCGCCTTTGTGCAAAATTAACAAATTACCAATTTCTAAGGCTAATATATTTTTTTATTAATAAATTAATTATGTATTTTAATATCTTACTCATGGTTGATTGGCCTACTAAGACGCTTTTTTTATAAACAATATTTTCTTGAAAATTCATAAAAAGTGATCAATAACGAATGTCAACGATTTATGTTTGTATTAATAAAATATATTAAAGAATTGACATTTTAATATAACATATGATATTTTTCATATGAGAAATGAAAAAAGTTTTTTGTTTAAAAATACATAAAATTTATGCACATGAGTTATTCTGAAATTTAATTAGTTTTGTTTTTTGTTATTGATACACACATTTACAATATGAATTATGATGCGGTATGTCAGACATTCATTCAATGATTATATAAATTTTTATTGCGATATTAATTTGGTGGCATTAATCAAATAAAAAATAATGTTTAGCAGCAGACATTTGTTTAACGTCTTCGTTTTAATAATTTATGTAAAAATAAATATCTGACATGAATATTTTAGTATAAATATAAATTTCTTGTTTCGCCTTTATATTTGCGTCAAGCAATTATGTGAATGTAAGTATTTAAATTACATGAAAAACTTTAAACAAAATAATAACGAAAATAGCTTAAAGAATGTGGAAAGTAATTTGTGCAATTGCATTTTCCTATAGCCTTGCTTATCTTTCCAATACATTTAGTTTTGAATGTATATGTAGTCTACAGACGATAAACTAAATGATAGTGTCCGTTGCAAGTTATTTTCGAAAATTACACTCCCATAGACAGACAGATATAATTTCATACTTAACTGTCTATAGCTAGGAAGGCTATAATTAGCGTATTAATTGTTGATGTACTTTCTATAAGTAATTCCATTATTGTTTAAATATAGAAAAATTGCTACTATTTTAAAGTGAATGGGAATGAACTATTAACTGCACGCTCGCATTTTCAGACCTGAAAATGATCGTTTCGTCTACTAGGTAACTAGTAATTATATAATCTGTATGTTAGTTGTTGTTAGAATTTCTTTGAAAGTTAGGTAATTGCTCCATCTCTCTATTTGCTGGATATTGAGTTTTGTTGTTTGTTATAATAAGCGCTTTTAGAATGCATGCACCCTACTAGGCTAATACTAGACTATATTATGTATTTGAATAGAAATTCATAAGAGAAAGAATTCATATAATTGTGTAAGTGAGATGGAGAATACGTACGCTCTATGAACTTTTTCAATGTTCGCCCTATAGATTTTCGAATGTAGAAAATAAAGACGGGCAATGGTTGGCGTGTTATGCCAAGGTATTCTATTCCTGTCAGGTTGGATAAGCCGCCAGAGTACAATAAATATTCAAAGGGATTTCTAAGGCCTCCTTTTACACAAAAGACTTTCATGCCAGATGGCGCCCGACGTGCAAATTTATTCTCTCTTGCTTTGAACATTTCTCTAAATCATTTTGTTTACCAGAATAGAAAAAAAAATGAAATACATACATACATAGTTACAATTTTTTGATACTTTTTACCTGATTTTTTGTCCTCAATCTAGTACGTACGCTTTTAATAATGACATGTGTCGAGCATTTCATAGAACAATTAATAAACTATTGTTAGCCACCTAACACCTGTTTGCTTCGAATTTAAATTCCTCGCCAGTCTCCTAATCTTCCTTCAAAAACAAATGTATGATGAGAGAGAAAATTTTCGAAAGGTTCAATTAAAAAGCGATTATTACATACCTATTTTCCTTTTCCTAGCTTTTTTGTGAAAAATTTTATCTAACTAACCTAAGGACAGAAACACATTAGATATCCATTCAAATTGAATAAGTATTGAAATCACATTGTAAATTTCTTAAAACTATACACAATTGACTATTCAACAACAATGCTATTATTAAGTTTGACATGTTTTTAATTAAGTACCTTTTGTATTAATGCCATCAACATTTTTTGCGTCATATATTTGTAATTTGTGGTTTGTGTAAATCAACCAGGCAAATACAATAAAAACAATTGATTAGCAACACTTGTACATACCTATTTTACAAATCTATAAAATTTATTAAAATACATATATTTTTTTCAGTTCGGTTAGGAACAGCTTGCAACATAAAATTCAATGTCAGTGGGTGAATAATGACCTAAACTCGCGCACCTATCCTCAGGGAACTATACATTTGCCTAAATTGCATTCAAATGATATATTACTCAATTTATATAATTTTTATTGTGTGGAAATTAAAAATATAATGATCAATATGTTGTAATTGCACTTTCTATTGTCTCATAATTAATGAAAATCATTGAGAGAAGTTCTTCCAACCAGTACGAAACGAATAATTTGATCGTAACATAATTCAGCACGTATGTTAAATCTAATTTCATCCTATATGAACATAACGATTTTGTTGTTTTTTTTTTAATCATTGTCGAATGCTTGCACTTAAAACTTAAATTGTTATGTAATAACCAAACATTAGTACCGCACACGTAGCTTTATATAAAAAAAAAGGAATCATCCAACATCAAATAATCATTATAAAAAAAAAATTAGACATAAAACAGCTTAATGATATTGTAATTTAGTTTTCTATTTTAGATTGTTTGGATTAGTAAACAATGTTGGAATTTACAATGTTATTTGTTTGAATATTGAAGGTATTAAGCTATTGATACTTTAAATCCTCTTAAGCGGAAATTTGCATTCTAAGAAAAAATATCGCTTAAGGTTAGAAAAAATTTATTGTCATTGTCAAAGCAGATGTGACTGACTGACTATGCAATGAATTCTTTTTGTTTTCTATTAAATTCCCTGTTGTTAATTATTATTTTATACGCGCATAAAAAATGGGCGGGTAAAAAAATTGTTAAATGGGTAGATGCACATAACTGGTTATGAAATTTGAAGTTGAATGATAAATTTGCATTAAATATGTTTTTAACAAAAAACACGTTTGGAAATGTTAATTTAATTTTAAAATGACGAGCCATACCGTTTTTTATCGCATTTTAAAAAGCGTAGGATGTGGAAATTACTCAAAACAACATTTCATGTATTTTTAAATAAGCGTTTGCATTTTTATAGTAATTACTTTTCGTTGATGAATAATTTTTTATATCTATCTCGTAAACATTTAAGATATGTTGTGTCAAGTGAATAGTAGTGGCTGTGCATTTGTGAGGGAAAAAAAATTATGGAAATATCTCTAATGCAGACAGAAAGCGCAACATAGACATTTTGATAGAAATGCAGATGCCTTGAAGTAATAGGGTCTGCCTGCCTCAATACTCAATTCCACCAACGTCAACATCTCTCTAAAATACGTTGCAAAGTTGGTGAATTTACTGAGAAGCAATCTGTACCTTTCCTCTCTCGTCAACAAATTTCCAAGCAAGCAACGCTTAGATTTTCAATTTTGATAAGCGCACTCACACGGACTAACAATACGAAAACAGAAGAAGAAAACCTAAACCTAAATGCTCTATGCACATTTAGTTAAGCAATTCTTGTTGTCTCCTTTTGAAATGTGATTCGTGGTGTAATTGTATGTTACCCCAAACAGCAAATGCTGAACACGTACGAAGCCTGACATCATAGCAGGATGGTAATTACAGTTTTTAGTTTCGAACTCGAAATGGTAATCATCAGCAGGACGCTGTTCTCACGCACGACCCTTTCCTTCCTTATGCTGCGCCTCTTATCGACATCCGTCCGATATATCCCTTGTTATCTTTCTCTACACAACTATACACTAAAAAAATAATTTAATATATTGTTGTTGTAAAACAAACATAATTCACCGCACGTTCTAATTTCGGAAAACGTAATGCATCGATGATTCTAAATGGCAGAAAAAATGTAATGGATCATTTATTCCAACATGGTACGTACGGTACGGTACGTACACGTTCTTCGATGTGACTTTCCTTTCATCATAATTTTGTACATACTGTGCGCGCGTTGCTCATATTCTTAATATATGTTCGCAACGTTAATTATGAATGAATGATGAATGAGAACGTGTATTGGATTAAGGTTTAATGGCGATCGCAAACTAGCTGTTGAGAATTTAAGGAAATGAGCTTTTAATGTCATGCGTTATTAATTGGAGTTGGTAAATGACTCAACTAATTAATGGCTTAATGAATCTGCACGAAGAAAACTTTTAAATTTAATATAAATTCTTATTTGTTTAAACTATTGCATTTATATTCAATTAATTATTATAGCCTTGTTGTGTGAAATTTTCCTT
Organism: Deinopsis erosa; assembly: GCA_027574845.2. Lineage (NCBI taxonomy): Eukaryota > Metazoa > Arthropoda > Insecta > Coleoptera > Staphylinidae > Deinopsis > Deinopsis erosa. Next base: position 4,545 of record JAODFZ020040933.1, read on the forward strand.
TCATTTTTTTTGCAGACAAAATATCCTCATTAATTTTATCTCATATAAAGTAAAATAAAATCAGCATGTTTAAATTTTATATGCATGTTGTAGATACCTACTTTTTGTTTTGTGCTGATTTATGAAAATGTTTTTGAATGAATAACTATAATAATAATAATAATGTGTATAAATTCTTTTTGTTGTTGTTGTTTGTAAACATTTTTAATTATAAGTTTTATAGTGTAAATAAAATGGAAATTTTATCGGTTCACATTCATATAAAATGAGTAATTGATTAATAATGTTATAAATAATATATAGTGTAGATTAAAATTGCGCAACAGTTATGTTAAGAAGTAGTAATTGAAGAGAGAACATGAGGGAAGACGACGACGACAACGGCGTCGAAGTAGAAGTAGAAAAAAAGCTGAGCGCGCTTGATAAATAATTAGAACAGTTAGTGATTGCCACACGCATTCGTACGCAGGCTAAGGCCAGTCAGCGGGTGACGTATCTGCAGGATAGACGTACTCGCAGACAGTCAAAATGTCGGGAGCATCGATTTCCTACCCCCACTACGTCTCGTATAGTGAACGCGAAGTTGGAGTCTCCACGAGTTGTCAGTCGAGGACCGTACTCCGGTCAGCCAACAATAATAATAATACTACTACAACAGCAATGGCTACGTGTTATCCTTCGTACGAGTTGACACAATCGAATCGATCAGTTAGTGTGCCTGTTCAAAAGGATTACTCTAGACCGCTTCACGTTGATTGCAGTGTGGAGTATGAACTTCCTAATCAAGCAAAACCACCAGCGGGTGTTCGTAATGAGCCATTACTCATGATTCACCCGTGCTACTTCCGAAAAATCGAAAGCCAAAGAAGAAGTCCCTTCGTCAATAATTTACCAACGCGTCAGACTTCTTCAGCGACAACGTCCGGATCTGTTGTGGCGGCGACGGCAGCTGCCGCCGCTGCAGCGAAACGTCGCATTGTTCGTGGCCAACAGATTCCACAGCAAGTGCCCCAACAGGCTGCCCAATATCCAGTTCAATATACCGATAATAGACAACAACAATTATGGGATACCATGCCGTCTTTGGTGCCAATCTCAAACGCTCAAAGTTATTGTAAACGCGACGCGATGGTTGCAAGTGCATGTGGGACTTATAATACAAATAATAACATAAACGATACCGGACACTGGACAGAACCGGACCGATCACCTGATCGACCGGAAGATAAACACATACTCACGGGAAAGTACCGACAGTACCTTCGAGCTCATAGACTGCATCCTTATGTCACATCAGCGATACCTATAGCATCAACGTTTCCTCAAATTCAGCAAGTGTGCTACAATGTGTGATCGCTATGATGTGATAATGAATTTCTTGTGATAATAGTATGTAATGTGATGGGGCGCATGCGCTCCGCTCCGGGCGTGGTAGTGATCCTCTACAGCTGTGTCTACGACCTACGATGTTTTGCTTTCCATTTTTCTTCAAAAAAAAAGTCAAAAAAAAATTAGCTCCATCCGAAAATAACAAACATTTTTTAGTGTACGTGTGAGTGAATGTTTCTTCTACTAATTTGCAAGTTTTTACGTTACGTTTCTTCAACACGAACGACGTCGACGAATCATCTCGTCATTTTTTTGTTTTTGGATTTATCAACTACTGTGTGACCTAATCAAAGTTTTGGATATACCTACATATATAAACAAATACCTAACGCATTCGGCATCATCAATAGTTATTAGTACACGCCAACCGACTTTTTCATCAAAATTTGTTAGAGAGAGAAAGAGACGAAACACTGTAAAAATTTCTGTAGATTTAAAAACAAAAACAAAAACGGTTTTTCTGGTGCCTAAAATTTCTTGTTTCCAGAACTTACATACACTTTGAGCCTGGAAACACGAAATGTCACAATTTTTGTATAACAACAAAAATCTTATTATACGCTTATTATTAGCAAACTTCTTGGTTCATTCAAAATAACGATTCATTTTTCAAATTGTATAAATAACAAAACAAAGAATAAGCAAAAGCAGTTGGAAATTCTAAACAAATAATATCTTTGGCTTTACGTCTCTATAAATGTACTTTGTATATCCCATTGTCTTTCACTAGTAATTAGGTTCTAGTAGGGGAAAAAGTGAGACATGTCAGATGGATGATGAAAATAGAAACTGTAATTACTATTTCAAATTTTAAATTATTTAGTTGTCACGTTCACCTACGCAAAATATGTCGAGAAAAGTAATTTCATTGTGTGTGTATTTATTAGTGGGTGTTACATACATATACTCGAAACATTTACCAAAAAAAAAAATTGCTTATTGCATTTATAACGTAGCCTTAACAATAACTATTATTAGCTTCTTTTCATTTTTTACTACTAAAAAAAAAATAAATAAAAAAAAGTAAAACAATAGACAATATTGTATTAAAAAAAAAATTGTAAAGGAATCTGATCTTAGAAGGGTAGTAGAGAATGTGAGAAGGGCGCACGCGCGCGCGCGCCTCAATCACCCTCCTTCCAAAATGCACCACATTCCGTCTTCGTTTTTTCCATTTTTTTTTTTTTTGATTGATCGAAAATTGTAATTTTTTTTGTTTGGAAGGCAATGCGCGCACGTTTTCATCATTTACAATTTTTCATTTTTTACATTTATTAAATAATAAAACGTAGTAGGTCCACTATTCAATTAAATACAAATTTTTGCTTTTTTCGGTTATGCCATAACAAAAAAAAAAAACGAGCGGAATAACCAAAATCCTTGACATGACAATAAAGTGCAGCAGCAGCAGCAGCGCGCAATGTGAAGCAAAATATCATTCGATTTTATTAATTTTTACTTACAACTAGTTTAAGTTTAGTAGACGAAAACTTTTTGTTTTTATAATTAGTAATGTTTAGTTACTCAACAAGTTTAATTTAAGGTCGCTTATGTCGATGCCATATTTAAAACAAAACAATTGAAAGCCGTAACCATTTCCCTCATTGAATATTATCATTTCCACAATACGATGTAGGTTTATCATTATTATTTATTTTAATTGTGATTATGTTTTGTAAATGAAAACTCATATGTGTCAAATTTTTCAAAACTAAAAGAAAGAAAATTGTAATTTTTATGCCTAATCCTTGCGTGGGTAATATTCATCTATTAATTATTATGAATGCAAAAAAAATGTATCAAACAGTATACCAAATAATGCAAAAGATGTTTTAATGTACAAACAGTAAAAAAAAAGTGAAACACAAAATTGTAGTGAAATGGAAGTCCAAAAGGAATCACGCCCATAATCGACTGAATCAAAAAAGAAATCAGAATAACTTTTTTGCAATGATTTTTTTTGAGAAAGAAAAGAGACTTTTTTTTTAAATAATAAAATATCGCGATTATTTTTGTAGAACGACATTTTTGGGGCTTAATTTTGGACTTTCCAGACAAAACACAAGATCTGAAATGAGAACATAATTTTCGTTTAATTTGACATGAAAATGAATAGCTAAATAGCTAGACCAAAGAAAAATATCTATCACACGTGTATATATAAATAATTAATTACCCAAAAAATAAAACATGCTGAAAAATAAAAAAAAATATGTGAAATAAATTAACTGATGACGATGTTTGTCGCTCTCCCATTATCATCATGTGTGAATGAGTGGGAAGCGCAAATTTTTTTTGTGAATATTGTATAAAAAATATCGCTATATATATTATATATAATGTACAGCTAGTCATAGTAAAAATACGCTTATAAAATATGAATAAAACGTGTTACTGTTTTTATAGAATCAACCCTCGTTTCATTTCTGTTTTTCTTATGATTTTCTATTAAATAAAATAGCAACGCATTCACAGTTTAAATAATAATTTACATACAGTGTCTGAAAGAATGGATAAATCAAGTGTGCGATACAAAAACAAAAACTACATTCTTCATTTGTTTCCATCCAACGCCAACTTATTTCATTTCATGTAAGTATTGAAAAGCTGAGTAAGTATAAGTGCTTTCATAATTCATTTAATATTTTTTAACAAAAATCGATTCTTGATTAATCAATTGTTCGATTTCATGAAAAAAATATGGGGAAAATCGGCTTTTGTTCTTCTAAAAAGAAATAAACAATAGTTTTATTGCGCTTTCATACACACACACACACACACATACACATACATATATAATTTAACACAATATGATTCAAAATTGAGTGTACAAGTTTAACAATGACTTTTGTAATAAATTCTATTTGTTGCTGTTGTTGGAAATTTATTGCAAGTCATTTAAATGATTAACATGCAATTAAAATGTGCGTGGAAGTTTCATAGCTCTTCATAAATTATCATTTCATATTGATGATGATCTAGCAACAGTCTAACAATTTTCTTCCTTTATTTAAAGTTTATTATTGCTAGCTAACTAACTTATATTAATAATGATCATTTAACCTTTCTATATACAATAAAACATGCCAATGCTGAAAAGAATTGTTTTATACAATAATTATATTTGTGATTACTAAATTTATATTTTTATTTCAAACTGTTTTTGTGTGTGTGTGTGTAAGTAATTTAGTTTAAAATGTATAACAATTAATTTTGTTTAAACAGCAATATTTCGTGACAAATTTCAACTAAAAACAAGTTTCCTAATAGCAATTATTTAGGGCACGTAATTTTTACGTCAAACTATCAGCTGCACCTACTGCACAACGTAAAATTTATGTTTTTATTATATATTTATATTTCAATGAATCAAAAGCATGTGATTTTATAACACAAACCGAAGCGAATTTATTAAACAAGGTTACATGAATAATAATCAATAAGTTTTTAAACAAAATATTATCTCTATGGTTGATCTAACAAAAATATAAATTTTTTTTTGGTTGAATGCATTTAAAATGCATCACAAAATTTATATAAAAAAGGCGGATGTTTGCTTTTATTTGTTCCATTATAATTTATTTTAACAACCGGATGTCGATGTAGATTGGATTTGACTGATCAATTTAATCATGTTTGGGTTTTTTTTATTCTTCGATGGTTGGAAACGAATGAAAAATTTGTGAATGTGTTGTGTTGTTGGCGTCGTCTCATTTTTATTAATGAAGATTTATGACAATTCTTATCTGCCTCGCATACTTATTAATTTCCAGTCGCATGTTTTTATTGCTGATAGATTTTTTTTATTGCGTTTTTAGTTATTTTTGGTCCTCTCTCTACTCAGTTGGTGTATGTATGAGAAACGATGAGAATTTTATCTGGACTAGCGCAGGCAGGCAGGCGAGCACAGAGAGGAGGACTTGTGTAAACTTATCGTTGAATACTTTGTCAAATATTTTATTACAGCATGAGCAGACGTTTATAGCTAAAAGTTTCCAAGGAATTGCGTCCTTTCGTAAGTTAATATGGCAGGAATCCATCATAAAAGCATTCCATGCGGCTCAAACATTAATGTAAACGTCATATTTCCTTTTTATCCACTGCGTCATCTAAAATTCTCTTATTGATTACTTCCAACTTAGTACGGGTAAAAAAATCCACTTCAACTTTTTATAAGAGAGAGTGACGGGAATAAAATGAATTTTTATTTAACAAACTATCAAAAGCTTGAATACAAAAAAAAAGTTTATTCAAAACTCATTTAAACAAATAATTTATTATTGATGAGTCGCGTATACTAAATAAACAAAAATGATAATTCAACCATAAAAAAATGCTATTTTAGTTGAGTTATTAAAACGTTAATTAGATGTGTAATTAAAATGCTATTTTTATTAACAACGTGACTTTCGCAATGCTAAATTACTTACTAGTAATAATTTTAAACGAATTATTAAATAAACTTTCTAACAAAATGACTAAACTTTATATAAATCAATAATTACTCATCGTATTAAGTTCAATTCAAATAAAAGTCATTTCGAAGAACGAATGAATGAGAAGAGGAAAAAAAAATGAGAGAAATTCTATAATAGGCTTATTCTAGACACACATAAAATAAAAAACTGTTGACGTAATTACGATAATTATAATCATTAACTCGACTTTTTAACAACATCAACAAATAGATAGCAAACTAAATACACGTTGATCCTTGATGATTTTTATATTTAGATTTCTTCACTTGACATGATGTTGTAACGACTATTTGCTCATATTGTAAAACGTTTACTTTTCTTATCAATTTATTATTATTATTTAATCATAACAATTTCTCTCAATCCATCTGCCATCTTTATTTGTTCAAGCTGAGATGGTAAATAAGTTTCTATTTATCTAATTCATTCATTCAATAATTTATTATAAAAATATGCTCATTATAGATAATTTAATTAGATTCAAATTAATTCTAATGAATTTGAAAAGGTTGTTATTGTATGTATAAACATTCCTTGAAACGAAAATTTTCTATAGGAAATGTTTATTCATTTCATTATGATTATTAGTCATTGAATTTGTATGGAAATGATAATATAAATAGCTAAGGTTATTAAAAGTTTAAAATATTGATTAAAAAAATATGCTAATTAATAAATTATTTAACATTTTTGAAACAATTCCATTTGATAGATTTGCGTAGAAACTTTCTATTTATTCAACATGTTTCTATAAAAACTAATTCAATGTAAATTGTATGAATATAAAAATATATTTTTTATATAATAATCTTGAGAGTTCTTACAGAAAAAACTTTCATAACATTTTTTTTTATCTTCAATTAGTTATTCAGAAATTATCCTTTTTATATGATTTTTATTGACACAACATTTGAGTGTATTAAAAGGTTTTTAAAGGAGTAGATGAAATATTTTTGAAGTGTTTTTGACGACACACCGACTAGACCAGATAATAATTTTTATTTATCTTCAATTAATAAGTAAACAAGTTAACGAACAAATTTTTCACATGTAAATGTTTATATTTGCTCTTCTAAGTAAGCATATGAGTCAGTTAACATCAATATGGACAGAATGTTGCCATCCATAATTACCCATAACCTATTAAAACAGAATTAAGTACACATATGCTCAGCACGTAATTTTATAAACCATTTTTTTCCCATCTCGCTCGTTCATTCCGCGCTTACTGTCTCCGAAATGAAAAAAAAAACTTTTCCATTGAAAATTGTATACTGTAAGCACTTTAATGGCAATAATAGCATTTCCTGATATACACCATACACATACACATAGCCAGCAAATGGCTTTCGAGAATTCCTTTATGGAAATTCAAAAGCAAACATTTAAAAATGAACGAAAAAATTGTTTATAATTCAATAAGCATACATTAGGCGCAGCTTATATAATTTGCATAATTGTTTATTTCTACATCAAATGTTCGCATAAATGTTTAAAAATCTTAATTTGCTGACGTTGCCTAGTTTCCAACTTGTTCAATTAAACTAAATTAATTCATGTTATTGATTTAAAGATATTGAACTCGGAGAAGAAGTTGAAAAGTTAAATAAAGAATTTTTTTGACTCATAATCATAGATAAGCATTTTATGTATTTAAAATTCAGATTATTTTTAATTACTAATTATAAAGTTTAGGGTACATTTTATTATAGCAATAACAGAAACAACTGAATTGCGTTTCATGTGTCATGATACAATTTTTTTGTATAACACACACACACACCTTTTCCTGACGTGTTTTGCTTTGAAATAAAGCAATTCTGACATACATATTATGTTACAACACGAAATAAAACATTTTTTTATTATTATTATTAAATATTTTTAATGCCGTTAAAAATAAACATAAAAATGCGAGTTTTGTAAACATAAAATATAATCTTTTGCCCTAATTCTTTCTACATAAGATTTTTTTTTTAAACAAATAACACTTTCACCAACCATAAATTTGCAAACAATATAATAAATATGTATGTATAATAAAAAATACGTACAATGAGTGACAAACAGTCGGAATATATATTAGCAAACAAAATATTATTTAGAAAGCTATTTGGATTTTCGCTTTACAAATATAAAAAAAACTTTTCTAAATTTAAAAAGATATTTAATTATACACGTTCATAAGTTTGCGTTAGGGATTTTATCTGTCAAATTCAAGGTGGAATAAAAAAAGATTTGACTTTGAAACGCATTCATTATAAAATTAATGATTCATTTAATGAATAAATTAAATTTGATTGTAATTTAGAAAATGCTGTTCCGTATACAACATAGTTTGTGAATATTATAGAATTTCATTGTTGAAAATATTTTTCTATTCAACGACATGCTTTGAATTTTATTTGGGGATGGTCAAATGTGCGTTTTGGAATATTTAACGTGCGGTGGTAACTAATATCATCAATCATGGACTGTTTTTGTCATCTGAAGAGAATTTTTATAGCTATATTAATGGGTAGAGAGAGGGTCGATGGGTTCGGTCAAATATAAAATCGAAATGTAGATAATTATAGTTCCATTCTCACGTTTTAATCATCAATAACGTAATAAGCTTATTATTAAAAAACAAAACAATAAATAATATTCGTGCTATTTGCGTCAGTGATTGATATAAATTGCAATGTTTTTCATTATATTTTTTTCTATTGATAAATGTCAATAATTAATCAGCATTTTATTTATGTTATGCTAATTTAACAAAATTACATATCAGGTAATTGTTTCCATTATTATTATTATTAAAAAATGCAAAGTATTAATTTGCAATTCATTGAATTAATTAATAATATTTCTGAATTGTGTTGTGTCGTCATCCGTTTGGCACAAAAGCAAGAAAAATTTATTATTTCTATTTGACTTTCTCCATTCGAAACAATTTTTAATAAATTTTGTGAAAACAATTTATAGATTTTGCAATACTTGTTAATTATTAATAATCCGTATCAGTTTTAATTAATTTTTCAAAGTCGCTTTCTCGAATTCATATTTATTTATTTGTTATTTATTTATTTATTATTTTTTGTTAATTAAATTTCATTTTACCAAAATTAATTGGCAAAATATTTACATAACAGCATAATGGCATTCCAATTCATAAAATAAATTCAAATCAA
>JAODFZ020040937.1:0-10185 GCA_027574845.2 Deinopsis erosa
AAATTCAATTCATTTTCATAATATTTTTAGGTTAAAATTTCAAAAACATCAAAATTCAATACATTTTCATTATATTTTTACGTTAAACTTCCCAAAACATCAAAATTCAATACATTTTTATCATATTTTTAGGTTAAAGTCAACATGACGTTTTTTCTTTATTTTTTAGGTTAACTGCATACACTGCAATGGCTTTAACGCAAGCGACACCTTTCATCTACCTCGAGAAGCGTATCATAGATGGCGCTTACGCTTGGTTGACGCAGATGCAGAGTCGTAATGGCAGTTTTGTGGAATCTCTTCCAATTATTCATAAGGAGATGCAAACACCGAACGGGAATAGTTTAGCATTAACCGCTTTCGTTGTGCTGGCATTTATGGAACATGAACATCCCGAATCCACTTACGCGAATGTAGTGAATAAGGGTTTGGATTATATTGCGCGTCATTTAGATGAGATGGATGCGGTGTACACGGTGGCGATATGCAGTTATGTGCTGCAACGCGCCAATCATCCGAATAAGTTGAGCGCGCTGAATTTGCTCGATTCGAAAGCGCAGGTTAGTGCCGATGGCCGCTTAAAATATTGGTCGCGTCCGATTTTGAAACGCAACGAGCATAATTTATGGAATCGTCGGCCGAATAGTTTGGATATTGAGAGCACAGCCTACGCTCTACTAACAATGCTCGAAGCGAATTTACTAACTGATGCCCAACCCGTACTACAATGGCTGCTCGATCAACGTTCGGCGCTCGGCGGTTTCACATCAACGCATGACACAACCGTCGGCCTGACAGCCATCTATAAAATGATCACGAAACTATCAAGCAATTCCGATATGCAAGTCGAATTCAAGTATAAGAAACAGGAGTCGAGCAGATTCAATATTAATCGAGATAACGCTATGATCGTACAACAACTCTCAGTAAGTATTTACAAAAAAAAATTAATGAAATGTCAAAATGACAGATTCATTAATAAAAGTTTGGTTAGCTTTTTTAATGTGACAACTTAATGTCACATTGACAGGTAAAAGTTTTTTTTAGTTTGTTAAAATGACAGCTGAATTATCAAAAAGATAGTTAAAAATTAAATTAATAGCTTTATTAATCAAAATTTAGTTAGATTTTCATATTGACAGCTGAAATATCAGAATTTGTTGAATTTAAGGTTAATTTTGTTAAATTTTTTTAGTTGGGTAATGAAGCTCGTGAAATAAATGTGACGGCTTCAGGTAGCGGTTTGGCGCTATTTCAAATCGCCTACGAATATAATGCGAATGTGACAGGTCCATGGCCGCTCTTCATTCTCGATCCGCAAGTTGATAAGAATTCGAATCGCTACCATTTACAGCTCTCCATATGCGCAGCGTACGTTATTTTCTTTATTTGTTTTTTTCTTTGACAGTTTTGCTAATTAGAAATTATGTAATTGTAAATGCGCGCACAGTTTTGTTTCACGCAATCTATCGGACACGCCTGAAAGTAATATGGCCGTGATGGAGGTGAATCTGCCATCGGGATTCACAGCCGACCGTGATTCCCTACCGAATCTAGAAGAAACGCAAAGTGTGGAGAAGGTGGAAAGCGTCGATGGCGATACGAAAATCATTCTATATTTTAATAATATGACGGTGAAGGAGGTGTGCCCCACCATTTCGGCGTATCAAACGCACCAGGTGGCCAATCAGAAGCCGGTGGCTGTCGTCCTCTACGATTATTATGACAGTTGTAAGTTTTAGTCACTTTTTTCTTATAGGGGATTGTTTTTTTTAAGTTGGTAATTAATTGAATTTGAATTTAGCGCGTCGTGCACGCATTTTCTATAGGGGCAGACAGACGACGTTTTGCGATGTGTGCGAGCAGGAGAATTGCGCCGATAGTTGCCGAATAGAGGCGAATAGGCAACGCGCCGAACAGCAGACTAAAGAGGATAATGATAAGAAAGGTGATGATAAGGGTGGTAGTAGTGGAATTCAGAGTGGCCATTTATTACTATTGTTGATCGTTTTATTAAATTTTATTTTATTTAAATAACCATTAATTAACTAGTCATTTCATTGTTTTTTTTTTAATTTTTATTATTTAATTAATAATACATACTAAAGACTTTATTTTATATGTAATAAATGACTACTAATGTGATATTAACTTAAAGTTAACCAATACGAAGCTCAATAAACTTTTTTTTTCTATTTTTTTTTTGTTATTTTTTTTATAATTTCGAAAAATATTTGAATTCAAATTTAACGCGCTCTTATTTATATGTGTTATAGAACTCTACTATATCGGCTACATAACCTCTCTTTTGCGAGACTGCGCGCTCTACGTTACCTGCCATCATTTGACATTCGCGCTGAGACCAAAGGTAAGACATATTAACACTAAATGTGTAGTAATAATAACTTTTTTTTCTATTTATTTCATATTTTCTGTTATAATTGTATGTTAAGAAATATTTGAATTTAAATTTACCGCGCGCGCGCTTATAAGTATATTATAGAACTCTTCTTTATCGGCTTCATCGTTAACGTAATCTACATTACCGGCCATATTTGACGTTTCCCCTTTTCAGTGCGTTTTTAGCTGGCTGGAACAAGTTGAGACTTGTTTTGATTGAAGAAATGATTGTTTAGCGTTAGACTTATTATGGCCTATGTGAATGTGAAAGATTGGAGCGTAGAACAAGTAACCGATTGGCTAAAAGGTAAATAACACTTATTATTCCATATAGAACAAATAGTAACGACTGAATGAATTGCGTTTTATTATTGCAGGTCTTGATAACGTAATATTACCCTACATCAAATCGTTTCTAAATAATGGCGTTAACGGACATCAATTGTTGAATCTACGCGTCGACGATTTGGAGCATTTAGGTGTATGCACATTGGGACATCAGGAAATCATCCTAGAATCGGTGGAACATATAAGAAATTTTGTAAGTCCTTGATATGATTAATGTAGTAAATGCGCGTAATTTATTGTTTCGGTTGTTTGTTGTAGCATTATGAGCTGGATAAGGAGAATCTACAAATGCTCGCGTTACGCCTATCATGCGCTTCCAATTCACTCAATCGAGAGCTGCAATTCGCTGACGAGGATGCGAAAATGGTGCAAACACAAACCATGTCCGACGTACATAACATAATATCGACTATTAAGCCGTTAGTCTGCTGGCTGGATAGGTAAATCATATCAATTGAAATTATGCAACCAAAACTGCACATTTATCAGCTTAAATGTCATTCTGACAGATAAAAGTGGGGTTAGTTTTAGTCGCTAGATATTTATAGTATATGCAACTAATTTCACATTAATGCGCGCACAGAACACAATGTCAAAGTGACAGTTTGCATAGAAATTTTCGTATTTTCATGTTTTAGGTCAATTTAAATTAGAAATTATGCAACCAAATTCACATTTATGTGTTCAAATGTCATTCTAACAGATAAAAGTGTGATTAGTTTTAGTCGCTAGATGTTTATAGTATATGCAACTAATTTCACATTAATGTGCGCACAGAACACAATGTCAAAGTGACAGTTTGCATAGAAATTTTCGTATTTTCATGTTTTAGGTCAATTTAAATTAGAAATGCAACCAAATTCTCATTCATGTGCTCAAATGTCATTCTGACAGATAAAAGTGTGGTTAGTTTTAATTGCAATTGTCAAAATGACTTTTATAGTATATGCAACCAATTTCACATTAATATGCACACAGAAAACTACTTGGTAAATGGTCAAAGTGACAGTTTGTATAGATTTTCATGTGTTTTAGGTCGCCGTTTGCGGGCGATCGTGACTACAATGAGATAAAACGCACCCTATTAGAGTTGGGCTTTGAGATGGCGACAAGCGCCCACCGTGACATCTTCTCGGAGAAGCCGATTCGTTCGATACGCGACATATGCGAGAAGTTGACGAAGCTGGCGGATACCGTTATACAGGAGATTAGCGATCCAATGATTCTGCAACCCGCCACCCTTGATCTAACCACGCTGAAGAAGAAGGAGCAGGAGTTGGGTTTCTTCATATTGCCGAGCAACAGCGCCATTCATCAAATCGCCGAAATTAAATATGGATCGCCGGCGCATTTGAGCACAAAAATTGAGGAAGGCGATGAAATCGTTCAAGTATATAATCAAATTGCTTATTATGTGTATGATGTGTTGCATATATATAATTTTAGGTTAATTATCAGACGGTTGTCGGTTGGCAACGCAAGAAAGTGACGCTACTGCTGCAAGAATCGCCGCCCGAAATTGTGCTCACGTTGAAGAAGCGTCCGCGCCACACGAAAGTCTATGGGCAGATCTACATGAAACCGTACCGGCTTCCCAGCAAGAAACGTGCCGCTCCCTATTCCCGCTGGAACGAGAATTTACCATCGCCTCGTCTATTAGCCATTCACGATCTACCACAAATCACACTACCAAAGTAAGTTTTTCTTCTACAATATAAATAGAATTTGGGAAACATTTCATGTCAAAAACGACATTTTAGATAAAAGTTTGGTTAAGGTACATTTAGGCGGCCATTATAATTATATATTAGCCAATCACGTTCATTTTTAAATTGTGTACAATTGGTTGCCTAATACATTTTCTAATGTTTGAAGACAGCTCAAATTGTGAAAGAAATTTCACTTTTTTTTTATTTGTTTTTGTATTTTCTTTGCTTAATTTTATTTCAAACGGAATTCTATTTAAGTGTAACAAGAAGTCATTTTATTTAAAATAGAATTCTGTGTATGATAAACGTCAAAAATGACATATAGATAAAAGTTTGGTTAATAGATGTCATTTAGTAACATTTAGGCGGCCATTATAATTATCTATTAGCCAATCATGTTCATTTTTAAATTATGTACAATTGGTTGCCTAATACATTTTCTAATGCTTGAAGAAAGCTCAAATTGTGAAAGAAATTTCACTTTTTTTTTTATTTGTTTTTATTATCTTTTCTTTGTTAAATTATATTTCAAACGGAATTCAATTTAAATGTAACAAGAAGAAGTCATTTTATTTAAAATAGAATTCTGTATATGATAAACGTCAAAAATGACATTTTAGATAAAAGTTTGATTAAGGTGACATTTAGGCGGCCATTATAATTATCTATTAGCCAATCACATTCATTTTTAAATTATGTACAATTGGTTGCCTAATACATTTTCTAATGCTTGAAGACAGCTCAAATTGTGAAAGAAATTTCACTTTTTTGGTTTGTTTTTGTATTTTCTTTGCTTAATTTTATTTCAAACGGAATTCAATTTTTAAATGTAGCAAGAAGTCATTTTATTTAAAATAGAATTCTGTATATGATAAACGTCAAAAATGACAGATAAAAGTTTGGTTAATAGATGTCAAAATGTCATTTAGGCGGCCATTATAATTATGTATTAGTCAATCACGTTCATTTTTAAATTATGCACAATTGGTTGCCTAATGCATACAACATATTTTTAACGACTTTCTTCTTTTTCTTTTCAAGCGTTCAAATGCGTTGATGAAATAAATTTCACTTTTTTTTTCTTTTGTTTTGTTTGTTTTCATTTTCTTTTCTTCTACAGCAAATAGTAACTTTCTTGCTAATTTACTATTCTTCGAAGTAGGTTAATGATAGTTAAAAACAAAAGAGTGCGGTGCACTCAACTAATACCTTAATATAAATATAATTTTTTTCATTTCTTCATTGTTTGTTTCTCTGTTTGTTTGTAGGACGCCGGTTATTGTAGCGGCGTGTAACGACTTGGATTCGGAGACGAGTAGTAGTGGTGATAGCGATGATAGCGAAACACCCGACAGTCCACTAACGCTAACGCTAGAGAATGGCGGCTGCATTCGTCGTCTGTATCCGCTGAAACCGCGCTCGGTGCTGCAACGCCGCAACACCATCACCGGGGCGACGCCATCATCATCGACGAACACGACGCCGCGCACAAGCCACGCGCTCGAACAGGTAAAACAAATGCAGTAGCAGTAGCAGTAGCGCTCAAACAGACAAAAGTTATCTTAAAACAGCGGAACTAAGTAGAGTGGGAGGAGGGGAAGATAAACAAAATTCATCATAGCCAACTAACTAACGCATTCTTTTTTGTTTGTTTTGTTTTCATTAGTACTGGAAGCGATTGAAGAATCAAGCAACCACATCCAGTTCCTACAACCTACCAACCATCGAGAAGTTCAACGACGAATCTTCATTTATACGCGATAAAAGTGCGTCTTGTTCGCATGGTTTGGAGTTAACGCAACGACCCACCACCGTTATTGGTCTGGCGGGCAGGAAAAATAGTTTCAAAACGAATTTCGGCGATAATAAAACTACGGCGACAACAAACGGCAAGAAAATCGTAAATTTCGACGAGCGCAACATTATAATCAACGATACCAAGCTCTCGATAACAAAAGAGTGTAGTGGTGGCGGTGGTGTCGATTTAAGTTTAAGCACGACATCTCTGAGCAGTTTAAAGGATGAGATAATTGAATTTATTGATGAGGGCGACGAATTACAAGATCGCAGTAAAATGACTATTGAACAACAACAACAACAACAATCAAATGTTGTTGTAGAAACAAAAGATGACGCTAAATCATCGCTAGATACGATGAATAATAATAATAATAATAATAATAATGTTATCATTAGAGATAATGCATTGAATGCAGTGAATGTTGATAATATAATCAAAAAGTTTGAAGAATGCGATGTGCTCACTACTACTACTACTATAACGACAACACCGAAAATTCTACCAAGACAATTGAATAATATTAATAGTAGTAGTAGTAGTAGTAGTAATAAACCGACGATACAGCCACGAAATCTAACCAAGTTGCGCGGCAAATTGGATAAAAGTTATAGTACACCCGCCTATGATCTAAGCAGCATGGATGAAACAAATGAATTATTCATTTCTAGTAATAATGCAAAGATCGAGGAGGCGGCTGCTACTACTACTACTACTACTACTACTACTACTAGTACTACTACACCTGCTGCAACTGTTGTTGACAAATACGAATTAGGTATACCTTTACTGGCTGATGTGCCGCCAAAACCTCCTCCACGCACCCACATACCCGAACAATATAAACGTAATAATAATAATAATAAGCCGCCAATAATTATATCGTCGAATGATCAAGAAACATTTGAAAATGATAATGCGGCGATGATAATGATGATGAATATGATGAAAAAGACTGATTTTGATAATAATATACAATTTGAAGCGAACAACATAACCTCAAGTTCATCAACGCCAACGTCAACAATTTCTACTCCAATTGTTTTAAAACAATTCACAACAAAAGACGATTCTATGTTGCGTGTTGATACGACGCAGCATGCTGCGATGACTAAGAAGACGTCGCCTTCGACGACGACGACCTCGTCGACGAATCTAGTGGTGCGTGCGATTTGTTCGACGAAAAAGGCGGCGGCGGCGAAAAAGAAGAATTCATTAATTGCGAGTGAGTAGTACTAATAATGTTAATAAATTTTCTGAATGCGAAATTAATAATTCTTTTTTGTATATATTATAGAAAAGCGTAAAGTAAGCGTGAACGATGTAAGCCCGGGTGAGATGCAGGGCTACCTACAGCAACGTTTGCGCAGCAAACACAATCAGAACGTGCATTGGGAGCGGCGTTGGTTCGTCCTGAATCAGCATTGCCTCTACGGCTTCAAGACGAAGGAGGCGAGCAAAGCGGAATGTTACATCTATCTAACCGGATTCACGGTGACCGTTGCGAATGAGGTAAACTTATTTTTACATTTAAATCTCCCGCGCCGCGTCTTCCAAAAAAAAAAAAATGGGCGAAATGCGAAAATATCAAAGTAGGCTGTGCGCGCTCAAACAAACAATTCACTAAAAAAATGTCGACAAAGAAGAAGTAAACAACGCTTATTAAAAACATTAAAATTATATCTATAAGAAAAAGAATAATAATCACATATAATCGAATAGGCGCGCGTACGATAAGTGAAAGAAATCTAGATTAAATTGTGTATTTGATTGCAGTTTAATTTGACAAGCGTAAGTAGAGTATAGCGAACATAACCTCATAATAATGTCAATGAGAAAAATCAAACTTAAAAAAAAGTACAAATTACTTCAATCAACAATTTAAATGTGTGTTTAAATCATCAATGGCGTTATTTATTGCATACATAGACCTAGTATATAATATACTTGTAACTCCCTATGTCAGCGTGTGTAATGAATGAAATTGAATGAAGTCTGTCAGTCAGCCAAAACGGTACACACGGTACACCGTTTTAAGCGGAGATTCAAACCATTTTACTGGCTGGACAGTTTAAAAATTTTCCGCTAGGATATTTTCATATTCAATATTGACATCTGTGTATGTATTTCCCTTTAAATTGCTTTCGAAAAGCAAATAAATAGAGAGTTTTACAATATAAGTAATAATATAGAAATTGCATATAATTCATATTTATATTTCATTTATGCAAACACAAATGTCACTTTGACATTTTATATTGAATATGAATATATCCTAGCGGAAACTTTTTGAACTGTCCAGCCAGTAAAATGGTTTGAAACTCCGCTTACAACTTTGTACCGTTTTGGCTGGCTGACAGACCTCAATTTTTTGACAGAGACGGAAATCTATAGCTTGAAATCTGTGATTTTAGAATATATTTTCAAACGTTTTTCGTTAAAATTAATGTTCATAGCCTACTTGATTATTTCAAATTATTAAAAAAATGAATCTATTCATAGATGTCGTGAGTTACATACTTATTTTCGTTTTTCTTCTTCTTTCTTCTTCTAGGTGAAATCACGCGCGAATGCATTCAAAGTGTATCACACCGGCACCGTCTTCTACTTCTCCACCGAGTGCGAGGAATTGCTGGCGACATGGCTGGAAATGATACAGGCAGCGACATTCAATTCCGACCCACAGCAAACCACCACGAGCAGCACAAACGATACGATACAGTACTCGGAGACGGATGACGATTCAGATAATGATACAACGACGACGACGACTACGACGACAAAATCAACAACAAGTGAGAAGTCCACTTTGAATGATAGCCTAAAGAAATTCAATTCATTGAAAAAGTTTGCGTCGTCGTCGTCAAAGAAACGCAATGAAACGTCCAGCACGTCATCACCAAGTGGTGGTGTTTCAAGTGGTAGCACAAGTTTAGATCGTAAATGGTTTTTTAATAAATCGACAACGAATGTGCAAACATCAACGCCGTCGCCGCCGCCGCCATGTGTAAACATAAGTAAACATACGCTGCCTGTACCAACAGCGCAATTTCGCTCCTATCGCAAGATACCCACATCGACTACGATAGGCAATTTCACATCGCACATACCAAATTTTGCGAATAAAGTGGAGTTACCAACGTTACAACTACCACAACAGCAGCAGCAACAGTCTACTAATTCTTCTCATTTAAGTATCGTGGATTCTTTGCTGCAACAACAGGAAAATGTAATTGATTCGACTCCTACTAGTAGTACTACTACTAGTAGTAGTAAAGCCAAATTGCAAATTAATCATTTGCATGCGAGTAATCCAACGTTATGTAATATGGAATTGAATCCGTTTCATCATACATTCCATTTGGCGGCACGGCCACGTAACGATAATTCTAATTTCACCGGATTTCTCACCTTGGAGGAGCTGATGAATCGTGAATCGGATGAACGGCGTCACATTAGCACTAATGCTGATGATGACGCCGCTGTAATCAATTCGAATTTGATATGTCCGGATGTGGTTTATGGGGAGGTTCCTATACGTGCTGCGACGACGACAAGTAACAACAAGAAAAAAACACATTTGCGTACCTCTTCAGATTGTTCGGATACGAAAAAGGAGAGTAGTTGTTTTGGTAAACGTTCCTCATCAATAAAAAATTCGTCTTCCTCCTCCTCCTCCTCCACTGGAACAACAAAAATGAAGATTAATGCGTCCTTACCGCGCACACCTAAACATCATCATCATCACCATCAGGGCGATTCCTCCTCCATGTCATTATCGCATAAATTAAAATCGAATTCCTCCAAATCCTTAGTGATGGTGAATAGGAGTGGAAAGGATTCTGCATCATCGTACGAAATGATTTATTGTCCGCAAAAGACGCAGACTGCTGATGTGCAATTCGCACAGAATCGAACGCTCGATGGACG
>JAODFZ020040939.1:0-11285 GCA_027574845.2 Deinopsis erosa
CTGATTTTGGTGTCGACACACAATATTATCAACAAAATGTATCCAGGATACATAAAATGTATCTCAACAAAATGTTGGCAACATGTTGCCAACAAAATGTATCCCGGTGTGGACATATACTCAAAAAGAAATACTACTATGATTTTAGATATTTCATTTTAAGTTTCCTATTTAAGTTATGATTGTATAAATTGAATAGATTTGTGATATATTATTCAAATTGGTTATAACTCTAAAATATGATTAAAGGTATTTAAACTATAGATGAAATAAACACCATTTTAATATTAAAATGATTCTGTTTTTTTATTATTTTTTTTTAAACTAGTATTCACAACTCCTAAATTAATCAAAAGAGAGAGAGAGGGGGAAATAATAAGAAACTTAATTGTTCAATCAAATCAATATTTACAGTACAATTAAAAGTATCCAATAAAAATTATTAAAGTTGCAGTAAAACCTTTAAATAAAAGTACGAATGAATTAATCGTGGAATTGTATATAAATAAATAAAATGAAAATTCTTATTAATTGAAACTACGTTAGTTTAGTGATTAAAATTTCCTATGTAAAAAAGGCTTACTGTAGATGTTCATTTAAAAAAGAAGAGGTCAAATACTGAGAACTAATTGTAACTGACTCATTTTTAAAATTTCCATATGAAAATATTAGTTTTTTGAGAGTTTTTTTTTTGGATTGTTTCATTCATGCGTACCATTTGTTTGTGGTTTTCGTAAATTTTTTTGTAAAACGTGTGCATCGGCTGGCTCGATTCGCTTATAGTAATGTTGCTTCGTTTCAACAATTTCAAAACCAAATTTTTTGTAGAAGTCGATGGCACCTTCATTACTTACTTGAACGTGTCTACAATAATCATATTTGTTTATAATCGTGTTTAATGATCTATTATACGTACAGAAATATGCTGTCGAAATTTCCATCCTGTTCAACGTATTTTAAAACATGTTCTACCATTAATGTTCCAATTCCCAATCTACGATAAGGATATAAACAGCCTAAGGTCATAATATAAAGTCTTCTACTTTTTTCTGATGTATCAATACGACAACAAACTGCACCAACCACAATATCGTTATAATATGCCAGTTTTGCCAATTCGCCAGCTTCCAGCACATCTTTGTAGAATTTATCATTATAAGATACCGGGAATACAACACTATTCAATCGCTTTAGTTGTTTTATGTTGTGTTGAGTAACATTTCCTAGTTCGATATTTGCCCTGTAATAAAATTGAATTAATAATTTGTTCAAAGTTTAATTTCTCACTAATTCTCTTCGTTTTTAAATAAATAATAATTTTAGAAATGTGTTAGATGTCGTCATCTTACCGTGTCATATTTTATATAATTTTTAAATAAGTGTTTTTATTAAGAATAATCATAAAATACGATTTATAAAAAGCATGGAAATTTACTTTTATTCTGACTGTCAAAATGTTTGACGGAAATTCCTGCAGACCGTCTATTTCATACAAAAGTATATTTGGTTGCATAACTAATTTCCAATATTTTATAAATTATTTTTTAATATTTTATCTAATCTAAATGTTTATTTACTTTTAATTAAAATTACATTAAATAATATGAAATTAATTATTCAACGTAAAAGTAAATAAAATCAGTATTTGCCTAAAAATGCCAAAATTAAAATATAACATACTTTGGTTGTAGATTACTATTGCACGATTATTCTAAGCTATTAATTAATATGTAATTAAATATAATTTTAAAACACGTATTTGCGTTATTTCATAAAATTTTTGCAAAATTTTAAATTTACCGCTCACTTGACCGTATTTCCGGTTGACATTCGACTGTCATTTAATTGTCAACTTTCTTGTTGCTAGCGAAATGATTTTCCAAGGATTTTATATTAATCTTATAAGAAAAGCCTTTTCTGCATAGTTTTTTATAAAAATTACAAATATTAAAAAGAATATGGTACATATTTGTTAATATTCAAATCATTCTCTAACGAATTATGTTAAATTACAATTCCAACCTCTTATCATCAAACATAGTAAGTTTGCTTTATTACTAAACTTTAACGTTATTTAAAAAACAGACGTTTTTAATAATTAGATGCCGGACCTTATAGATATGACATCTGTCTATAATAATATACCACCATATCCATCAACTATTGGATGGACATACAGTATGCGAAGACATATGCAAGAGATAATACCAGGCCTGTTTTTAGGCCCATATTCAACTGCCTTAAGAAACTGCCGTTCGAATTTAAGTGACAAGGGAATCACACATATTATATGTGTACGACAAAATATTGAAGCTCAATTTATAAAGCCACAATTCATCGATTCCTCCTCATTTTCATATTTAACCTTAGACATTGCCGATTTGGCGACCGAAAGTATCATTGCATTCTTTCCTAAAGTGCGACAATTTATTGATGATGCTTTCGAAAAGGAGGGAAAAGTTTTGGTGCATGGAAATAATGGGAATTCACGAAGTGCCACCTTAGTGCTTGCCTACATTATGGAGAAATTTGGACTTAATTGCAAGTAAATATTCCGTTTCATTACTACGATTAAATAAATTTTAATGTTTTTTAAATTATTTGTTACAGAGAGGCGTATAGATTCGTTAAAAACAAACGAGCGTGTATTAAACCGAATGAAGGCTTCGTTGCGCAATTAACCGAATATGAACCAATTTACAGAGCACGACAGAGTCTAGAACAAGGCGGTTCGTCGTGCGATAGTAATCGACAAAAAAGAAAATCTGAACAATTATCAGAACTAGTTGATATTGATCTTATACAACCGCCTCCTAGTCCCTCAACCGACAACTACCAAACCGATTGCAAACCCGAAGAAGTTCACGACATTTCTAATCATTTTCATCGGCTGTGGCTTTTAAAAAGCTCTTAGTATTAATATATTGTTCGCATTTTTTATTCTTGTTTATTTAAGTTGTATATATGTGCATAAAACTATTTTTTTATATCAATATCATAGACAACATTTTTTTTATAAATTGATTATATTTGTTATTGAATTGAATGTTGTTTAGTTAATAATTTGTATCAAATTCATGTTTGCTATACAGATTTTATTCAACACAACTATGTATTTATATTTGTGTTCAAAACACGTATTGTATTTGATATGTTTTAATAAAGAATAAATATTTTTTTAATATATTCACATATTGTTAGTTAAAAAATAAAAGTTCAATAAAATATGTTTTACCCTTCAGCATAAGTTTCTTATTGACGTAATTTTTATTTTAATAAATATATTTGATAAAAAACATTGATTGAAATAAATTTTATATATGTACATCTTATTTCTCCGTTTGTTATGTTTAATTAAATCGGATACGCTAAGCACACGCATTAACTATAGGAAAATTTCACTTATAAAAAGAATTACTTAAAACAAAGAAGAAAAAAATAAGTAGAAAAATCTTGTGAAAGAATTAAAACAGATTTATTAATAATTTCACAAGTATCGTTTCTTTTTAATATTATGGGCCGTCGAACATTTTTATATTACTATTTATAGAAGTTATTCTGTTCTATTTAGATTAGTTTTAATGATAAAGTATAAAATATTAATATGTATATAATACTGTTTGACAAACCATGTGCTATTATCACAAATATTTTGGACAATTAACGATTTTCAAAAATGATTAATAGAAAAAAGTAAATAAATATAGTACAGATAAACAACTGGTTATTGAGGCAAATTTCGTATTATCCAAAATAAATTGCACTCCTTAAAAATCGATTATATTTTTTATTCAAGACAAGAATTGTAAATTTTAACTGAAACCAGCATAGTTTAAAAGCTTCATGTTTACACTAACGTAAATAATATAAAAATAACAATTAGGCTCTTAATACCTACTATTTGTACACTTCCACTTAATTTTTTTTTTATACACTGTTATATAAAAAAATCACTGGGCGTCCAATTTTTGCAAAATCATCACTTTATAGCGTTCTGGTCACCTGTGATTTGTACAGTCATTCATATCGTACAACACTTGTGCTATTGTTCTAGATGATTCTACATTACTTAGAGCTACATTAGCTAAGTGCGGTTCATAATGTTTTAAGTACCTAGAAGAAAACAAATCATCATTGAACGAATGTCTAAAAGAAAAGCGAATAGAATTAAATACAACCTTCTACACGTGCTGCTGTAGATCACAAGATTTCGTAATATTAATGATGCTGTTAATCTAATGCTTTTCGTAACTGGTCCTTCATTGTCATCCTAAAACAATAATTTGTTTAATACATTCCTTATAGCAATTATATTCGTATTTTTTTTATATATAAAACCAATAATCAAAAGTACACTAATAATAAGTAAAACCTACTAAACTTTACTACCAATTCGTTAAATAATCTGTCTTTAAATAATATCAATATCAAAAATTATAGAAATATCGTGAAGCTGTTGGTTCAAGCATGCTTTAATTAAATTATCAAATAGAATTACGATCTAAATTCAAAATAATACAATAAAACAATATTAATTAATTTATGCAAAACACAAATTCAATAAACAATATATCGCACACAAACCAACACCTCACCTGATCAGAGGGAGTTGGCCCTGTTCTGGGCACTGTTGCAGGAACAACAGTTGTTCCTTGCTTTACAGTAGGTCTCTATACACAAAGACAAGAAATTAAATGATTTACATTCCGAGTTGAAATGGCTGTGTTGTGTTATTGAAAAGTTTTAATTAATTAAATTGATTCGAGAGGAAACTTACTTGCAACTCCTTGGGATTAACAAATTCGAGAGCATGTCGCTTTATGGCGTGTAGAGCAGCGTCTGGCGCATAGCCTGGATGCTGGGAAGGTGTCGGCGGTGGTGGTGGATCAGTTTTACCCGTTTGTTGAATTTGCTTTCTCTTTATTAAGCTAGCCTTCATTACCTAATCAATTTTTGTATTAGAAATCTATCAAAACGCTTCAATGTTTATATCTACCTCTGTATTGCAGTGTTTGTCGTTGATATGTGTCATTAAAGAAAATCGTTTTCTTTTCATATTATCACAACGGTCCCACAAACATAACATTTCCTCATTCGCTTCTGGAATATGGTTCGCACAAACATGAAGATAAACTTGGTTTGCTGATTTGAATTTCGTATCACTAAAATTAAATTAATTTAAAAATAAAGATATTCTAAATTAGCTTAAACAACTTACATTTGACAATCGCCCCATTCACATACAAACGGCGTAGTCAAATCTCGAATAATTTTCGGTTTTGGTTTAATAATAATTTTCGGTTCTTCAGCCTTCTTTTCTGTAACGCCGTTTGCTGTCGTCGTTTGTGTTATGTTCGCTGTTGTTGTTTTAATTATAGTTGCCGTTGAGGTTGGAGTTATACTAGTAACAGTTGATTGTTGGATAATGGGTCGTTGCATTTGCGCGACAACCATTTGTTGTCCTTGCGGTGTGACAACAACTTTTTGGTGATGTGTTGCAGTTCCTGCATTCTGTTGTAATATAATAATAGTCTTTGTACCTGTGCCTTGTTGTTGAGTTGTTTGTGCAACGAGAACAGTTTGCGGTTGTCCGTGAACGACCGCAGTTTGCGGTTGCGCCACTACATATCCCTGAGCACCACCCGTAGATAAAACGTACTGTCCCGGTTGTCCACTTGGAACTAATTGCATTTGTCCTTGCAATCCCTGCGATAATAATATTTGTCCAACATTTGATGATACCATTGGCGGTCTCTGCTGTGTCGTATTTTGAACTATTACCGTTTGACCGGTTTGCGTTTTCAATTGCGTTCCAGCCGGAATTACAACTTGATTAGCGCCTTGTTGCGATACAATTATCTGCCGAGGCTGTGTTACTAAAACTTGTTGATTATTATCTACAAATACTTGTTGTACGGGCGATTGCTGTACAACTGGTTGTGGCGCTGGCGGAGGAGCTGTAGGCTGTTCCTGCATTGTTTCATTTTCCTCATCCTCTAATATATCTGCAGCCAAATCTGCAAATAGTTTGGCAGCTGCCGTTGATGCAGTGGCGGTTGTTTCATCGCCATTCGAACTAGAAACTGAATCAGTCGCTGGCGAATTCATAGACGCATTGCCATTTATGTTATTCGCATGAATATGTAGCTTTTTCGGTTCACATTCAACAATATCATCATTCGCTGTCCTTTTTACACCTTTCTCCTTATCGCTCTTTGATAATACACTTGCGCTATCTAAAATTTGATCTTTGCCTGCTTCAGCTTTCGGCTCTTTTCTAATCCATTGTTCAGTTTCCATTGGTTCACTCTTAATATGCTCCTTCTTTATTTGATTATTTTTAATATCCGTAGCGTCTTCTAATTTAACTTTTGTATTCTCATTCGCATCTTTGCTCAGAACCTTTTCGATATGATTTTCAACAAGTTCTAAACCTTTCTCACCAATACGCAATTCTTTCGCTAATACGCCGTTAAGTAGTGGCGGATCTTTATCGACTTTCTTCTCCAGTAAATCGGCCAACATTAAGGGTTTTTTAATACTAGTATATGTTGTAGTTTGTCTTATAGAATCTTTGGAATTGCTGTCTTCATTAATTGCAATGGGGTTATCTATACTCGGAATACCATTAAGTAGGCCTTCGAAACTTGTAAGAGAATTATCACCATCCTCAGTTGATGATATACCACCGACTCCAATATTACCTAAACCCGTACTAGAAGTTAATGAATTGTTTCCAATAGAATCACTATCCTCGTTCTCAATCTTTAACGTTGCTTTTGCTTTATTGTTGCTTAACGGTGCCAATGGCGGCGGTGGTTGTGGCGGTTCCCTTCGACTTTTAACCGTATTTAGACCTTGCGTCGTCGACGATACTGCCGAATCAGCAAGTTCATGTTCCGTAAATAATTGACGAGCGCCATTTAGACGACTTTTCGGGGTTTCAATTTTAATAAGAGTTTTTGTATCAATCGGTGATTGATTCTGTTGCGCTAATAACCTTTGCTGTTGCTGTCTGGCAGCGACCTAAAGATTTTAACGATATGTTGTTAGCGAATAGTTCAAACTAGCAATTCTTTTAAGTTAAACATAAATTATAGTTTTGGTTATTATCAAAAAATGTTAGAAAAGTCAGGTGAATTGTTTTACATTCAAACACAAATCAATAATCATGCAGAATACATTTACAACAAAATATAAGAAAATAAAACACACGCGCGCTAAGCAAGACATAATTTTTTTTCTTCTATAAATAAAAGTCAATAAATAAAAATAATTTAATTGTTTTAATATGTTAGTGTGTTACCTGAGCTACTGATTGGCAGTCTGTCCTCATGCTGACTGGGCTCATGCATTCGTTTACCTTTGTCGCTAATAGGCTCTTGATGAGCGATGTATTACTCTGACCTTGCTCCTTCTGATTGCTACCACTGCCGGCTGCCGTATTTGCGCACCCACTTCCAAGTAATGCTTGACTTAGATGAGGATGTGCCATCACCTTTATAATAATAATACATACATCTAACTACAGTCACACAATATTACATTTAGAAAAATGTTACTAAACTACATATTATATGATTTCATTTAAGTTTAAGTAACTCTGCAACTTTTATCTAATGTATTACGATCGCAAGAATATCTGTGTTATTAGTTATAAGTTACAGAAACATAAATTTATATGCATTTCTGTTACTTACATTGCGAATATGAATGAAAAATAATAAAGAATATAAACGTTATCAAATTACTTGCTTTCAAATGAATGAGTAATAAAAGCTTTAAGTTCAAAATTAAGAGACCAAAGCCTTAAAATAAAAAATAGATACATATAAATAAATAAACAAAATAGAATGAGAAAATGATATTGTAATAAATTTCCATAAAATGCTAATTAAGATAAACAACAAAGAATAAAATGATATAAGAAATGAGAAAAGTAACTTAAGAAATGCAGTATAGTTATTATAGCTAATAACACAACAATTACCTGACTTTTCAAGACATCTGCTTTATTTGAGGCAGAAACTGCCTCACGGGGTTTAGGAGGTGCACTAAGTTGTGCTTTAAGAATGGAAGAGGCAGGTGAGGTTGAGAGTGTCTCAGCAGCGTCTGCAACTGCAGAGAGCATGGTTGGATTGTTGCTAATGGATTGAGTCTTACGACGCACTCCTTTTAATGGAGATGGCGAGGTGGGATTTACAGAGGGAATTGTTGCAGACTGTACATTTATAACCAGTGGTTGTGCTCGCACCTTTATACCGTCATAATACTGTGGATCGGTTGGATTTGTGGGCTTCTCAGGATTTGGACCAACGGTTCCGCCAAAAACAGATCTATAAAAAGAAAAAACGATTAAAATAACTTAACTCGACCATATAATTAGCTAATGGCGGTATTACCTAACGCAACGTGGAAAATGCAATGGTGCAATGACACCTCTTCGTCCAATTTTCGCGCAAGAATTGATATAATGCTTGTATAATTCCTGATGATCGACTTTTGAATTTGCGCAAGGCTCATAAGTCGCTCGCAACCATGTTAATGCAAATTGTTCATTCTCCTGTATGGCTTGCTGATGTGCATGTTTCTGTTGCAACTGCTGCGATGTAATTGTCTGTGTTGTTACTTTGTTAGTGGTTTGAGCTATAAATTAGAAAATATATAAATTTTTATGCAAGACGCGTTTGCTAGAAATAGAATTAGAACTTACTAGTAGAAGCAGATGCTGCCGAGACTGTTATTAATCGTTGAGGGGCGATCTGTACGTGTCGTTGTGGCGTTGATGGTGTAAGAATTTTGACTGTCGTTGCCGTATTGTTTAGAGGTGTTATAGAAGTTGTTGATACAGTCGATGATACACTAACTGATGATGTTGAATTTGATGTGGATGTGGTTGATGAACTAGCATTGTTTTGATTCGAGACTGAACCAGTTACGGTTTCGACAAGTTTCATTCCTATACAAGCTTTAGGTCCATAACTTTTACCTTCAACCGTAACTAGAGACACTAATGTATCTATAACACCATAAATATCAACGATATAATTACAAGCACGTTCGCCTAGTGATGATAAGGAATAGAGACACTCTAATGTATAAATTAAAAGCATGACATCGTGAATTGTGAGAAACGAACACACTCTTTTATACACATCCGCTTCCAAGTGTCGCAATAATGCATCCTCATTCGACTCATTCTGACTTAACTTATTCAGTACCTCGAGTGCCGTAATACACCAATTTCGATCTTCAGTTTGCAGTCCTCTCGCCACAATTTTTAATAAATTCGAAGTGATTTTATCTTGCTCAATATCTTTTACAAGAAATTCAGCGGACAAATTACCTAACATCTCCATTCCTAAATTCATTAATTGATTCCACCTCGAAGACGAACACAACAATGAGAATCGGACAAATGTACTGTTCTTCACTAATATTGGTATGTTTTCCTCAAAGAAACTAAGATTCCTTAAAATAGTTGCTATTTGTAGTACACGTTGACCCATATAGTCCCTCGTACCAACATTTCTTCCTATATTAAACAATTCACGATCACTTAAATCTGTTTTAAATTTTAATTTAAAACCTCTCCCTTTCGGTATATTATTTATAACACAATTATCACTTGCAAACAATTCTATATCACTATCCGAGTCACTTAAATCCACAATGTTACTGATTCGCGTACTATCTGATGCATCCTCAATGGGAACGTTCGCCTTTTCACCTGTTAGAGATTCCTTCATTTTTTCCGTAACATCTATAAATAAGTTTTCATTCGTGAGATCCAAATATTCACTAGAATCGAGCGTTTCCTTCCAAAATGCGCATATATTCTGTTTTCGTATTGTTCCATAACTATCGGCCATCAATTTCCTTAGAGAGCCTAGAACGCAATTTAACTCTTATATTTTTCGCATTTAAATAAATTAGAGAAATTTATAATTTACCATGATGAAAGACACCGGCATGTCCTAATAAATAATCGACAAGTCTCGGATGTTTCTCCAATTTTAATGTGTGTTTTCCATCATTAGAGAGCAATGTGCATACATTTATGGCAAAATCCTGTTCATTTGGCAGTGGTGATAATAGGGATAATGCCAAACGATCATAGTCAGAGGGCTTATACAATTCGGTCGATAGATGATTATATTCTCTAACAGATTCTGTAAGAAAATGAAATCATTTAAAATAATTTATTGATAATCCTATCAATCATCAAAATCAATATGCTTGCGCCGTGCAAGTGCAACAATTCTATATATGCGTTGCATAAATGCAACAGCAATCTACAACGAGCGTCGTCTCACTTTTCCATCATAATATATATCAACGCTATGCACAACAAAACTCTGAAATCAATAATGAAAGAGGCTATTCCACCTCGGGGAATGTAAAAATGTGCGCAAACATATTTACTAGCCGAAACACACAAAACATATCAATATCTATTTATGTATATCTATAAATAATCGCATTTTATGAAACTGTAAGCGATATAAATAAATTAGGCTCATGTTTAAATTCTGATCTAATTTAAATGGAATGCATGAGGAAAAATTTTATTAGTTATTCAATTATGATATAAGTCATTGTATGATAACGAATTATTGCTATGTCCGTAGTAGCAGGTGGAGTTCACAGTCTGTGTTCGTTCCTCATAAAGTGTGAGCTGCGAATGTTATTTCAGTGCGAGACAGCGCACTAAACTAGCCGCTATTGATTACAACATGCGTCGATTACATTTGTCACCGCCGCAAGTATTGCAGACGCGCCGAGCCACAGACTTGCACAGATTCATATTTTAATTGCTCCTACAATTCTCAGCGCAATCACGTATTGACTCTAAACAAATGATTAGCTTTATGTTGTTTAATATCAAATCGAGCGTATATTTCCAATAAAAATATGTATGGAAATATAATATGACTTATTTTCATAAAACAAAAAAATCATAAATTAATCAATTACAGTAACCACTCTATATAAGCAACTTATTTGAACCAATTTTGTTTTAAAGTTGCTTATAGAGGAAAGGTTGCTTGTATAGAAAAAAGGAATCTAAATTTAATTTTTCATATACAGTGGTTTGCATTTGTTTATACGAACCATATTTTTACAATATTTTAGGGAAGCAGAGCAACAATTTCTGTTTCCTGCATATAAATGAATGCAACATTTGAAATTGACACTTTCTCAGTAAGAACATTATGTTACAACTAAGACAATACATCTAAATAAACAAAACTCATCATATGTTTTCTATAAACTAATGCAAA
>JAODFZ020041013.1:0-16960 GCA_027574845.2 Deinopsis erosa
TAAAGAGAAATTAATTATTTAAATATCGTAATGTTCAAGGTCTTTTAATTATTCTTTTAATATTAGGCAGTGGAGTACGTGTGAAGAACTATTACTTTCGATTTAAGATATTTGAATACAGTAGAGCGTCGATTATCCGTAGCGATCGGAGACAAAGGTAGTTCGGATAATGAAAAATTCGGATAATCGAAATGCATGATGACATATAGGTAATATTAAGAAAATGTTTAAGTCACACATCCAGACACGTCGTGAACCTGCTGATTTCCTTGTTTAAAGCAATTCGGATAATCAAATATTCGGATAATCGACGCTCTACTGTATTTCAAAAAATTATTTTTTTAGTAAAGTTGCGTTCTCTTAATGTTTTTCATGCGTACAGAATTCGTAAACTCATCAATTATTTTTGTTTACGGTATTAATGACGTTTAATTAAATTAAATATATTGTTATTACTTTTGATAAAATTTATGGCCGATTTTTATGCATAAACGAGTAAAGTAAAACACATTAATTTCTTTTCTGTTCATATTAAAATCTATCCTCTTAGTTTAAATTGAGTTATTCATTTGACACTAGTAAGTCTTCTCTCTCTATTAATTTCTTATGAAATATTTTTACAACGTAGTAGTAAATAATGAAAGTATACATACGTATGATAGATAACCATACATTAAAAAATAAATGCACAATTCATTTTACTGATGCATAAATCTCTCTTTCACATATGTACATACATACATACATACATACATATATAGAAGTGCATAAATGTATGGGTGTTGATGGTGTGAGGTAGGTGCTTTTGCTATTAGGTAAATTTATTCCGGTGTAAATCGACGAGACGAGTTTGGGGCGAGTGAAGCCACAAAAACACTGACGACTAGCAGACAGTGTTGTTCTTGTTGTTGTTGTGTGAATGTATTGTTATGAAACGCACAGTGTGACAATAAAAATCCAATTTCTGCATTCCAGTTTGGTTGCTTTTTAGTAATACCGCCGCTTTCCAATAATTTTTTTGACTTGTTTTTATTTTGTAACGAAAATATCAACACCTTTATGTTGATTACAATTTGTTACCTTATATACATACAATATTCAGTTGCTTTGAATGAAATTTACCACAGGAAATTCAAGACACATGTGAAGGAACTATATTTGTTGTTTTTTGTTTTGGGTGTTATATAAAATTTTGTGTTTCAAACTGGAAGCTTTATCTCATTAGTAGTGAATTTTTCAAAGCTGTCGAAAGCGGGGAGAAGGCATTAGCATAAATATGCGGTTCCCAAACACCTTACATGTAACCTGAAATCTCCGAGGCAAATGTACTATCGATTATTCCATACACGATTTTCTCGACACCAACCAAGCTCGGTTTCTTCGAAGCTCTCGTATTTTGTAATTTAAAGAGAGAGAGAAAACTCCCTATACAACATTCAATATAAACTGTCTTCAATTTCCCTATAAGTACCTATTTTAAAACAAGAACTACAAATTGACTATTTTGTATTTCACTTATAAAACTATAAATTTTTAAACCGAAAACGTCGATCGATTAATATTCTTCCATAAAAGTGGAAAAGTACCGTAATTAAATGAAATACACAATCTGTAACACTTGCAAAGAAATATTATTAATTAAATGGACAGTTTATTTATAAGATAGTATATTTTACGACTGGTTCTCTAATTTGTCGAACAAGTTTCTCTCAACTTTGCATTTGTGCACTAAAACTTTTTACGTAATCCACTATTAAACTAAATCAGAAAGTTTCCTTATTAATAAGTTTTTTTTTATCTTGAACGTTATATTGTATGTAATACGCAAGATCCGTATCCAATTGAATACAATACGATACGCAAAATTCATTTAGACAATGTTGGCAACAGTACATATTGATATTGAAATAGAAGTTAATAAGGACCACACACACATAAAGTACATAAATGAAAACAATACTAAATATAAATACCTCAGCTTCAATTATTAAAAATTCCAACAATCGATTATACAATAAGTAAGATATAAAATGATCTAAGTATATAAAATATTTTATAATATAATTTTGGACGCGTGCATTAATATGATGCCTTTTAATACTCGTGCATTATAAATTCGTTTAAAAAATTATTGACGAATCAGACTTATTCATGTTTACAGCATAAATCAAATCATCCATTGTCAAACATTTACTCAATTTATTTATTTAAGATAATATTAGTAAAATGAAACATGCTCTTCTATCATATGTATACATGTGTTTGATTTTATTTGTCGAATAGTTCAGCTGGGACTGTAATCGAACCGCAATTGATGATAACATACGTTATCAATGTTAAATTGAACTAAATCTGTTATGATTGTACGCTTTGTCGGTATCTAATAGCGGCAATAATAATAATCGATTATCGTTGACAAATTATTAAGCAAAGCGTGAATTGGTGATAAATTGATTAATAATTGTTGAATAAAAGGTTGTTTGTTTTTTTAAGAAAAAAAAGTCAACAAGTTGTTTCTTATTTTAAGGAAGCGCGATGGTAGAGAACGCTTTCAATTACACTATCAATTGACTGGTGTTTACTGTCGGATAATGCCAGTAATTTAGTGAGCAGTGGTTAGAAATGAGGTTTTTTATAGGCACTCTAACGACGTTAAGCGCGAAACCCTCTATCCATCTTCTTGGCTCCCCTGCGGGCTCTCCCTTTCTACTGTATTTATATCGAAATGGGCGCACGTTCCTTTCTCGTCTCCCCTTTTCTCTTCCTCTTTACGATTTACGTTCCTTGAATAAATAAATAAAACTTGCAACAAACTGTCGGGGATGGCTAGCACTCAACACTTTTTTGTTCTTTCCCCAGGCGCTATCCATTCACACAGTATTTTATCAGAAATATAAGTAGTTAGGTTTTGATAAAAGAACTATTAGGATATTAAATTCATATATGCCTCTCTATAGAAGGTATTAGATTCCCAGCGCGTAACCTAAATAAAGAATTTCGACATAATATTCATCAAAACAACAACAACAGCAACAAAAAAGTAAGAAGCGGATGTCTCGTTTCGCCCACCTGCACAATCTTGCGCGAATGCCTTCTTGCGTACACTCACGTGTTAATTAAAATAAAGTATAATAATATATGAAAAAGAATTGTTATAATTTAAGAAATGAGAAACAATGCTTAGTAGTAGTGGCGCTTTGATCGTATCAAAAAGTAACAATAAAATTTCGTTTTATTTTTGAAGCGTTTTACGTGGTAAAATTTTACGAAATGAACTGGTCTTTGGTAATGAATCCATAAAACAACGGGGGAATTTTATATTTTTCTGTTAACAACCATTTATTTTATTAGTATATTCGAGTTTAACATGTTTATGTTTAATATTATGGCTTTAAGTACTGTAAAGGACAGCAATTAAATAGATGATTTTGATTATAAAATTTATATCTCGTTTCTTCCTCCTTCTTCTTCTGCATCGTCTTCTTCTTTTCGGAGAGTTCGATAAGTTAAAGTTGCGACGTGCATCGATCCTGCGGCCGTGAGAATCACAGCAAGCAGCGATAGGACAATGTCTCCTAGCAGGGGGTTCGCTTTTTCCTCTCCATTCTTAGAGACTCTCAACATTACACACTGACTTTTTCAACGATTTTCCCAAAGCATATTTTAATCTAGTTAAATCTGATTTTTGCAGAGTAATCCATACGCATTAAAAGACGCAGGAGGTGCAGCCGCTGATATGTCAGCCTGGACGAGTGCTGGACTACAACCGACCACTGGCTATTATCCTTACGATCCAGCATTAGCAGCTTATGGGTAAGTCAACTACTCTCAACAAATTATGCGCTCATGAGAAAACAATACCGTTTTGTTGCTGTTTCGCTTGCTTGTTGTAAACAAACATAAAAATTTATGAAAAATGTTTAAAAAGATCTTGATATATGTAGAGAACACGCTCGTTCATGTTCTCCTCATTCCATAACTTCTTAACGGGCTGTCGTCACAAAACTAATGCGGAGGAAATGATTGTATGTCGCTACTTCGTGTATATATGTGTTGATATCGATTTGTTTTATTTTATGTGTATTGTGAGCGGTGAAACATAAATATCCGGAGAGGAACGTTTGTTACAGAGTCGAGTGAAAATGCTTTTTTATTATTAGAGTCGGTATTATGTAGTTGGTCTAGAATGAGCATGAGGGCGCTCGCGCGCCCGCGCGCTTTTACTCGCTTTTATGCTTGCCTTTATCATATTCTTTGTACAATTGAATGAATGAATTTGATACCTATTGAGGCTAATTCCTGGTCACAAAACAGACTATGTGGAAATGGCTTCAAGACAAAATGGCTGAAGAGGGAGCGCTATTGATTGGCGCGCTGTTGCGGCGTCGCGGCGCAGGTGGCGGCTGCCATCGCAATGCACCATTTGTATTTATAGTCGATAAAATCGGTTACGCTCATTCTATATTTTAGCTCCTAGCTAGTACTACACACTTTTATAAGTAAGACTAGCATGTAACAAATTTGTTCATCTAAATTTCGTCTTTTCTTTTTGAAAATGAGTTTTAGCTTTTTAATATCATGAATCTGTCTTGTACTATGTACTACGTTCAATACTTTAATGTTATAGCGCAAAATAAAACACTAAAGTTCATTAAAAAAAGCTGAGACTGAAATACGAGACCGTTGAACATAGAGAGAGAATCGGAACCAATCGTTCGCGCTCAACGGAAATATATCAATAACAAACTGCTAGAAATCGAGGGAAACTTTATTTTTCTCGTTTTATCGACTTCGGCGGCCGCCTTTCCCTTGTCTATCGGGAAAAAGTAGTGAACTTAATAGGGGTGAAACCACTCTAGCCGTAATCAAATCCCGCTTTTGGGGATGCGAGGGTGAGCACTACATCAGCTTGACAGCTTGCCACAAAGAAACGGGAGGTGTAACAAAATTTAAGAAGACAATAGACATTTAATTCATTAATTATGTTCGACTTGTAGGATAAATTTAAAAATGCTATTTTTGCGAAAGTTTAGCAAACAGACACATTTTGCAAACATTTTTTCTAATTACGGTATTTACAAAATTGACAAGTTACGTCGCTTAAAAATGTTTAGTATTGAGCTATGCAGAGCTATAAAGTTATTTATAAAATTGGAAATTTCTTGAATGTAAACTGCAACATTTTAATCCTTATTTTAACTTTATTTACTTTATATCGATGTCACGTCCTATTTTGGGGTTAAATTATTTGGTTGTGATACTTTTTGTTTTCATACTTTGCTTTGGAAAATTTGCATAATAAAGCTTATTATTCTAGTAATATTAAGTAAATTCGAAGTTCGCACTTTTTGGAACATCTTCATAACAATTTTAACACTTCGCATTTGATTTTACAACTAAAAGGATTTATACAACAAACTTTACATCGGTTTTATAATTTATAACAACACTCTTTTATATTTTAAATAATATATGCATTTATTAATTTATTGTTACATCATGTACCAAAATATACAACATACAACAATGCCAGTAAATAATACAACAGAACTAACAATTTATTATCCTTTTCAGTTATGGAGCTGGATATGATCTGGCTGCGAGGCGTAAAAACGCTACGCGAGAATCGACGGCTACGCTAAAGGCGTGGTTGAATGAACACAAGAAAAATCCTTATCCCACCAAAGGCGAGAAAATCATGCTGGCAATTATTACAAAAATGACGTTAACGCAAGTGTCGACATGGTTCGCTAATGCAAGGCGACGATTGAAAAAAGAGAACAAAATGACATGGGAGCCTAAAAACAAAACGGACGATGATGACGACGCTCTCGTATCCGATAGCGATGACAAAGACAAAGATGATGACGATAAAAGAGATGAGACAGGTGAGTGATCCTTCTTCGTTCATTCTTTTTCTCACCATTCAAACAAACACCTTGAACCAAAAGCGAGCGGTTTAATGATGTGTGCGTGTTAGAAAAGGAGGAGAGAATGTTATGTGTGTGAGAGTTTATTAAGAACATGCAAGAATTGAGACTAATGTGAAATGTAACTACTTCCACTCGTATTCTACCGTCTGTTAAATGGCACTCCAAGTGTTGTGCACATTAAATCCCCCATCCTAGTTTAATCGGATCAGCAGTTAATGCTCATAGACCTAAAACGAAGATACCACTAGCTCCCGCCCCAATCTGATAGTTGTGAATTGCCTAGAGTGCGGAGGGTTGAAGTTCATTCCCATTTTCAATTAAGATTTTTCTTGCAGACGTTCATGGCAGAATAAAATCAGAGCGAAGCAAAGATATGGATGATGATGAAATGACAGATGAGGATAGGAAAGAGGATTTATTAGGAAATCATATGCATCATCTACTAGGAAATAGTTTCGGATTAAAGCCAGAAATGAAGAATACTGATTGTGGCGTACCATTACCTCCTTCGAAACCCAAGATCTGGTCGTTAGCTGATACAGCAGCATGCAAAACACCTCCACCTCCTCCACCAACGCAACAACAGCAATGGCTTGGAAGTAATGGTTTCGCTTTGCCAAGTTCCCGATATGGTGGTGGTAGTTTTTTACCCAGCCATTGTCAGCAGGGTTTTCCAGAAGTACAAACTGATACTCCTCCACAAACACCCCCAAGTATGAAATTGCCGAGTGTCACTGGAAATCTTATACCTGGACAAGGGCCTTGCATAGGAGCACCTGCACCTGCGAACAGTGGATATTCACAATCCAGTTTTCTTGGTGGTTTTGGAAGGTTACACTCACCGCAACGATCGCAACCGCCACAAGGTGGTCAAATGCCTGCGCCTAATACGGACAACGCTGCCTTCAAACCATTCTACAAGAGGTAGGTCATAAATCTGCAAGAAAAATTTCAATTAACAAAACATTACTAATTCTATGTTTTATCTTTTCTTCTTATAAAATAGTCCACAAAGTATGAACGGAGGATTCGTGTCACCCGTGTGAGCCGCTCCTCGTCGCTGGACCGTCTCTTAGGTAAGTGCCCACGCTAAATTATTTTCAATGAAGAATGCCCGCTATCGCCACCTTCGTGACATTGACAAATGACGCCAGATTTTGATCAGTGAATGGTCCTACCGCGGTCAACCGCTAACTAACCCGCGAGTTACTCAATAGGATAAACCTGTCCAGCATGAGTGCTGCTCAGTCGATCCCCGTAGAGAATCCATTGTTTTAAATCAATATTTTCCTCTCTCCTTCTTCATTCTTCTCTCATTCCACACACCTTGCCTATTACAGTTGGCATTTATTTGGTTTACTACTTATTACCACCCCACATACATATATGCACTTTAATATTACCCCACACATTCAATTACTATAGATCGCATAACACAATCAATCATTCCATGCGTAATATATTACGATCATTCGATTGCGACTAACAAAAGGAATGTTTTTGGTTACAGGTTACCTGAGAATGCTACAAGTCTGGACGCAGCTGATTTGGGCAAAGTGCAACAAAATAGTTAAAAGAATATATATCGAGTGTGAGTGAAACGAACTCGCGTGCAATCTGTTGTAAATTTTGTGTAAATGCATTTATTTATATCTGTGATAAAGAACAAAATTATTGAATGTCCACAAACTCTGATGTTCTACATTTGAATTAAATTTCTCTTATCTTATCTAAGAAAATATTATTTTACATCGTTTTTTTTTTTTTGGTTGTTTGGCAAATGGGATGACTTACATTATTTTCAAGAGAAATATGTAGAAGAATTGTAGAAAAATGCGCGCACCTTTGTTTGTAAACCTGTTGTGTGTATGTGTGTGCATCACAAAATGCTGGGTTCCTTTTTTTCCTGCGTGGCAGTTTTTTGTATAAAGTATATAAATCATATGAAAATACATACGACATCACACCTCTTTTTATTGTTATTTTATTATTATTATTATTATTATTATTATCAATATTAGAAAAAATTGTTGTGTATAAAGAGACTATATTATCATGGATTAATTATTATCATTATAATGATTACAATTATATTATTATTAAACAAAAAAACTAACTATTTCTTTTGATTTTTTGGCGATTTGCCATAATCATTGTAAATTAACTCTGTTTGTATATAGAAATATCAGTGTGAATAGAAGTACATATATTATTATATAATTATCATTGTCTTAATTAAAGAAAGGAGAAGCAAATTAACAGAGAAACTATATATAAAAAGGAAATTCATCTACGCAATGATGTTTTATTTTATTTTTCACTCATTTTTATTTCATATTCTACCTTAAAATGGTCTCAACCTTTTTCATCCTGTTTCACCTTATAAGCGAAATGAGATTTATAAATTATTAAAACAACATAAATCTTCAACATTTCAAGATTTACTATTTTGATAAAGCAATTTATATAAATAATTCATTTGATCAATTCACGAACAAAAAAATATTGAGAACTGATAAAGTGTGATTAGTAAATAAGACTTTCAATTCAATCACAATGATCAGTCGATGTTTGTTTTTTATGTAGAAAATCAAATTTCATGTGAAAGTTGATGTTTTATTATTGAAATTGATTTAACCTTTTATGGATAATAAAAAAATGTAAATGCAATATGAAAAATAATTGAATTTCAGCTAAAGATTTATCTGTGAATGGAAGTGTGTTTTATACATAACCAGAAGCTACAAGTCATTCGAACAATTCGTGTTGGTTCCCCCTTAATAACTAATGATTAATGGACGATAAGTAAGTAATGCTTGTGTATTGAAAGGATTCCGTATTGTAATTACTAACCTTTGGGGCCAATTCAGTGGCGCAGTTGTGCTGCTACTGCTGACAAAAAGAGTCTTGGGTTCGAATCCCAATTGTTTATGTTGTCTTCACCAATTTTTCTGAAAGATTAAAATTTTATATGATGTAGTATAAGTTCATTAAAAAAAACATTACTTCTATTCAGTGTTTAAAAAAAATACGTTTTTTTCTATCAAATAGGTCAATTTTCAATAAAATTTATGCCTACACTGCTTGTTCCAAAGCTAAATTAGTTTCAAACTTTCCTTTAGTGTCCAAAACTTAACCAATCTATATCAAAATCTAAATATCTACATAAGTTTTAATTGGATTTAAAGATCAATTTGTTATATAGAAACTCGACGACAAAAGTGTGTAAAATACAAACATATTATTTATTCAAACTTTCTCAATAAATTATTAACGTTTTCAAACTGATAAGCAAACATTGCACAAGGTAACAAGGTAATATAACAACATGCAAGAAAAGTAAACGAGAAAAGTTTTTTTTTCTGTTGTTGTTGTTTTTTAGTCAAGATTAAGCTTTTCGTGTTTAACTATGACAAGCTCGTGTCAACACTCTATTTCAGTGGTGTGTCGCACCCTTAACCACGAGCTTGAAAACAATGTAAAAAATAACCCGCAACACATAAACAATAAATTTTAGGCAAATAGAGTTCGAGGAAAATTAACATATTTAAATATGTGTGTGTGTGTGTGTGTGTGTGCGAAGGTGAGCGCGTACAGAAAACTTTTTGTTTTGTGAAAGGAGATCTATATCAGTTATGGTTGTTTCTAAAGTATAAGGAAGGATAATAGGTTTTGGTGAGTAGTAGGGAGTCCTACCCTGCGATCAGAAACGGGCACTTGCAGAGTAATTTATGGCATTTTAGGACTTGACTACTTATTGTTTAGCTAAAACTACAACCTTTGTCACGGCTATCTACAAATGTATCTTTTTGTAAATTTACTACTTAATGTATAATTTTTCATTTAGTTATGTCCCTATGACATTTTTCCATGTTTTCTGAACATTATTATTATTTTTTTACGTAATGGACCACTACAATTTTCCCATAGTTTAAAACACGCATTGATTTATCAATTGAATAAAATAATCGCTTAAAACGCCTACCTAAGTATATTCAATAGAATTTCTTTATTTATCAAATTCATTCATGTAATTTATATATCAAACGCCTCATAACAAACAATAATTATTTTCATTTACTATGAAATGAGCAATTTTATGTTTCTAAATAAATCATTTGATATGCGCAAACTCTTTTTAAACAATCCGCTCTTTCGCATACAATAATTGTAATATGCAAGCGTCTTGCCAATTTAGCGCCCGTCCTATAATTTCAAGTTGCCTCCTATCAATCCTTTTCAACAAACTAACTTATAACACGTTAATTTATAAATTAATAACCCAATTTGTATTGTGATCATGTTACTTCACATAAATACATTCAATATTATTTACTTTCTTTACAGATCGAGAGGACGAAGAAGATAAACGCAAAAAGAACACGTGGTTGATTCCCGAGAAGACACTTTCATTCAAGAAGTCATTCTGATAACCAAGAATCAGAAAGAATTGTTGTCAGGTGAGTTCACACAAAATTTATTCTATTGAATGGCAATTCCAAAAGGAGTACTAAAAATATTACTTTTCTATATTTACAGTTTTCAAGGGACAGGGAAGATCAATCGCAAGAACAACACGTGGCTGATTCGTTAGAACACAGAACTAGATTTCAAGTATGCATTGAATTTAAATGTAAAGAACAATTGTATTTCATGTGTGCACCAATAAAAACCGAAATTAAATTTTAAGTTTGAATTTTATTTATATTTCTTTCTCGTTAATATAAAAAAAAAATGCAAACAAGAAACAACTTTAAAACTTTGACAATTCATGTATTTTGTCACTTCTTCTCTACGTTGAATGAATCAGATTCAATATTGAATGCATCAGATTCAATAGTGAATCTGTTTCATGTATTTTTGTCACTTTTTTCTGCGTTGAACGAAGCAGATTCAATATGGAATGCATCAGATTCAATATTGAATGAAGCAGATTTATTATGGAATGCATCAGAATCACTAGTGAACGAAGCAGAATCAATATTGAAAGACGCAGATTTAATATTGAATGCATCAGATTTAATATTTAATATTGAATCTGTTTCATGTATTTTTGTCACTTTTTCTCGGCGTTGAATGAATCAGATTGAATAATGAAAAAGTGACAAAATTACATGCTCCTTTTCACTTGAAAAACAAGGACATACGTCCCTCACGTAAATTTCATGTATTTTTCCCACTTTTTCACTATTGAATCCGTTTCATTCAAACTGAAAGAGTGACGTACGTCTATCATTTTCAATGGAAAAGGTGATATATTTCAATACGTTTACATGCCCTGAATAAGCTAATAAAAATTCTGCTACGGAGATTCGAACCCGGGTCTAAAAGTCAGTCTTAAAATTATATAAAATTTTTTATGGATTTTTCAGATAGTATAAAAATCAAGCTAAAAAAATTGTCCAAGCCTATTGCTTGGACATATCGATTCAATTCTCCCTCAAAAATTTCTGACTAGAAATCCATTCTCGTAGAAGAATCGAGAACTCGATGAAGTTAAGCAACGATTTTGAAAATGGATGGGTGACAAAATACAATTTGATTCGACTGGGATTCGTTCCGTATACATCTGGCTAACAATACGTAATTATATTTACAGCAAATTTCAATACGTAATTAAAATGCTAAACTGTAAAAAAAACATTGTTTACAAAAGTATATTTAATGAAATGATTGTACCATATAGCAAAAAATCTTTCTTGAATTAAATGATAAATGAGTATGATGCAACCATTAATCGACTATCAATAATATAAATTGTTCAAATACGATTATATATTTTAATTGTGTAGACAAGTGGTTATATTAATGAGATGTATGTAGATGATCCTCATCCTACGTATACTCCCCAGGTAGATTACAAACAAACACACACACACACACATATACACAAATCCTGCCAGCATCGCTTAGGACCACTAAATCAATTTCTAAATGAAACATTCTTATTCGCAAGCAACAACACAACCAAATAACAATTAATAAATAAATTTTATTTGTGTAAGTTCCATTCATTGTTGAACAGCATATGCAAACATTATACGATATAATAAAGTAATTTATAAATAAAATTTATGAATTATAAATTTCGAAAATGAAGATTGTTTCGTGTTTGGTGATCGTAAACACTTTTAAGATGTCAGCCAGTAGTTACTCTTTTCAATTCTCTACTATAAACCATCTTCACATATTCATTCAGAAAAATATTTTTGTTGAAGCGTGCTCACGCTATATACCCATTTAGAATTGTAATGCTGATTTATAATAACAATAATATAATCTAATAATGTCCAACATAAGAACATTAATTAAACAGAAATTTCTACTCTTACATTCTCTCTCTGTCTGGCGCGCGCGTTCGCACTCAGTCTCTCTGACTTATGAAATTGAATTATAATAAAATATCTAAAGTTTAGATTACATGCGATAAAGTAATGTGATACAAAGTTAGATTAAATGTCCCCTTTTAACATATTTTTTGTTTTCGTTTTTAATATGTTATGCAGCTACCTGAAGTACCTTTTCATCAAAATTTGTTCTGATGAAACGTGTGCCAGATGATGAAGAAATATGAATCGAAAAACTATATAGGCATCTAGTTTTACTCAATTTATCAATTGTCAGAATGATAAGTTATTATCTTTAAAGAAGCTGACAATAAGTAATTGTTTCGTTGGTCGTTTGGTCAGACATGCTGACATATGGACACTAGTGGTGTCCCAACGGTATTTCACCTAATCCTACACATCCTCCAAAGAAGGGAAAATCTTGCAATCAATTTGACAACTCACATCGTCATAAAAATGAAAATTTTTGAGTGAACTTTTATTATAATACCTAATTGATAAATTAAGAGAAGTCAAATTTCTAATTGCTGTAATAGATTAAATAAGGACATGAAACTAATAAAATTATTAATGATCAATTAAATGGTTGAAGTTAGAGGATATTTGAAAGGATCGTGTAATAAAGAAAATCCTACATATAGTAATATTATATGCCCTGTAAGATTAGGTCCCATATATCACAATAATAAATTCTTTTATTAGATTATTGTAACAATAGTTGTTTGGGATTGCTATTTAGATGAAGAAGAACAAGAAGAAGAAGAAGAAGAAAAATAAAATAAAATAAAATTTGAAGCAGTAACATAGAGAACGCAGTG
Source organism: Deinopsis erosa (assembly GCA_027574845.2). Classification (NCBI taxonomy): domain Eukaryota; kingdom Metazoa; phylum Arthropoda; class Insecta; order Coleoptera; family Staphylinidae; genus Deinopsis; species Deinopsis erosa. The sequence continues at coordinate 13,099 of JAODFZ020041013.1, forward strand.
ACACGCCTGGGCAAAACGAATTCTTCTAAGAATTCCTGGTGGGACCCCCTATGGTAGGAAGGAAGTGCCCCCTATCGATATGCCCCTTTGGCCCTCCTATAGTTACGGCCACGTTCTAAAATAAGCCATAAAATACGAAAAATGTCAATGCAAACCAAATTAAGATTTAGGCCAGCGTTCATATTTATTATCATATTTCAGTTGTAAACACTACAGGTTATCAATTGTGAACGCGGTTTGGTCACAGTCGGTGGTGGCGATCGTAAACAGAGAATAACGAGCATTGCTGTCTTGGTTAATAATTATTAAAGTTATTCATGACTTTGTCGACTTATTCATGTCTACTTTATATTCAACCACCACGCCGCGAATCCAAATCCAATCCTCTCATATAAAAACAAAAATTCATTGCACATTGGCAATGCATTAATGGCTAACAAATAAAAAAGTAACACACACACAAAGTGTAAAGTGGGAGAGACTGCTTGCTCACTCTATCTATAGTGTTAAAATTCAATTCACGCAAATCCAGAAACAAATCCCACAAAAACCCAATCAGTTCTCATAATAAACTGTATAAAACCGCATATAGCTGTAACCACGCAAAACAATAGAAATTCCAAAATAGTCCATCAGGACATGTAACAAATACAATAACTCGGGGGCCTCGGCGCCCCCCCAATGGCGCCGGCTGCATTCTCCACGTGCCCCGATAAATCACCGGGCCCCCGCCAGGCGTCTCACGAGCGCACAAACAATGAAACAATAGGGGGAATAAAACACGACGACATCACTTTGTTTATTTCGTATAATTGTTGGCGTGCATGCTCTTTGCTTTCGAGATTGATGAAACATTTTCTACATTTTGCTATGACTTCGAAATCACTTTTTCCCTTCTTATCACGAACTTGTTACCGTGCTGGTAGAAGTTTTCGTGTCACCTTCGACTTACCATATGACATTCATTTCTCATTTATTAAACACTATAAATCACCACCACCATAATATGTAAATTATCAACAACAAATTTAAATGCATTCAAACAAACAACCACTATTATCATATAAAATTAACAATAAGTGTTTTCATGGAAGGAAGTTGTAAGTTCAATATATTGAACTGAAACACCTACATGAAGCGAAACTTGGACTGTTGTGGACACTAAACATAACGATTTTATTAAGCTCTTCCCCTCACACACTTTATTTTTACGTAACATATTCATTATTGAATTTTATTCAAACTATTCATTCGTTTTTATATATTTTATAAAAGGAAACAATCGTTTGTTTACCTGTCTGTTTACAATTAGCAGGTGATTATCTATTAGGTTTAGTAATGGTAAGGGAAGAGGATTAGCTATCTATAAACAGAACTTGAGTAGAACACCCACAAAACCATCCTTTTTTGTATATTTTGGCAAACAATAAATCTGTCTAAAAAGGAGACATCATCGTGAAATATTCCATACCTAGGTCAGTTACAACTGTGTGAAACATCAAACCCCATACTGTGAGGCCACCATGAAATTTCTATACGAAAATGTTTGTCAACAAAGATATTCTATGTAAATACAAGCATAATACTATTGTCCGAACAGATTTTTAGCCTGCACCTTACATAATGCCAAATGTGACAGAGAATGATGACTTTTCGTAATTGTATACTAAAGATAACAACCTAATTTAAGCAGGACAACTTTTTTTTTGCTCGACCATTTCCCAAAATCCATAACATTAAAAATATATCGATTCTGTATTATATGAAGAGGAAACGTAAGAGAGATGGAGAGTGAGTGAAACGTGTTGCCTTACATCTACATTCATAAATTAAAATAAACAAATTTATGTAAAATTAATGTTTTGTAATATATTTTAAAAACGATCGTCCAAAGTCACGAAACTCTATTGAGGTTTGGTCGCATTTCAAATGATCTATTTGATTTGCATCTGAATATTTAGTTTTCCATTAATTCACTTTCAAAAACTATAAAAAATTAACGAAATAATCAATCTATATAACAAATGTTTTGTTTAGTAATTTTTAAATAAATCACTTTTCAAAATTCTAATTTAAATAGCGCTAATTTTAAGAAATTTCATTTCTAAACCAATAAGTTGATAATATCAGAAAAACAAAAAAATAATATGAAACTACTTGATAGATATTTAACATATTAGTCATTAACACATGAATTAATATTATTGACTATATAAGCCACTAATTATTTATCACTTTTCCTATGAATAGATAAAAAACATAATCTAATTTGAACATTATTAATTATTTAAACTGAAAAGTATTTATGAATAATTTAAATAAATTGCATAATTAATCAAAAACTCATATTAAATAAAAAAAACATTAATTAAAATAACATTTTCTTAATGATATTATGGCTTTGAAAAAACAACTGCTTTTAGTATTATTACCGCTGTATAAATAATAATATAAAATAAAAATTATTAATCAACTTGTTAACAAGTGTAGAACAATTTTTTGGTGCAGAACATATTAAGTTGCATTATATGACAATAATAAATAAATTTTATGATATGAATTAAAGAATATTGCAAAAGCAACTATATACAGAAAATCTATAAACATAAAAAAAATTGTTTGTTTTTATGAAGCAATGAAAAAGATTAACAATTTATACATTTCATTATCGATATTTTTTACGTATAATGAAAAGATTTTATAAAATAAAATTTACATTCATTAAAAGTAATAAAACAAATCGTTTATTGATAACATTTCGTGATGATTTCATAATAAACTTTACTATATAGCCACGATTATGAATAATTATATAAAAGATATCTGAACATAAAATGATAGACTTTGATTGCAATTAATTTAGCTATAAAATGTTATCGTTTTCATAAAACAAACACACACACACACACAAAAATACAACATTTGCGTTTCATTATTTATTCTCACATATGCATTCAGATTTATTGAATTTAATTCGATTTGTTTATAAAACCTTCTCTTTTCGTATATTGCATTGTTATAATAACTTCCTTATAATTTTGCAAACACATTTAATCTAATCAACAAAACAATAAAACATTAAAATATTAGTGTGTTTCTTAAACATATCGACAAATTTGGGATCAATTTTTTGATAATATCCGATTATTAAAAATTTGAATTCACAGTAATTTCTCAAAACCTTGATTATTTACTTTAATTGCTCCTCTAAATTCATGGAACTCAATGAAAATTCTTGGAAACTAAATATCTAAAATTTTGAATTTCTGTTTTTGTATTATTCTGGAAGTTATTTGAAAATTCTCATTTTCCGAGTATGAAATACGCAAATTTAAATAAAATACAATTTTTAAAATCAAATTATGATTCTCCTACGTCTCCTAGTGAAAATTCTGGATGCGCCACTGAAATATTTAAGGTTCAAATTCAAATTAAATATTGCTTTTATTGTAAAATTCAGAATTATTCAATTTAATTCGATTTGTTTATAAAACCTTCTCTTTTCGTATATTGCATTGTTATAATAACTTCCTTATAATTTTGCAAACACATTTAATCTAATCAACAAAACAATAAAACAGTAAAATATTAGTGTGTTTCTTGAACATATCGACAAATTTGGGATCAATTTTTTGTTATTATCCGATTATTGATAATTTGAATTCACAGCAATTTCTCAAAACGTTGATTATTTACTTTAATTGGTTCATAAATTCATGGAACTCAATGAACGTACTTGGAAACTAATACAGTGGAACCTCTTATAACGAGCATAATTCGTTCCAGAATCTTACTCGTTAAGCGAATTTCTCGTTAAACGAATCACCATACAAATCAATGTAAAAATGTCTCGGGAACAGGG
>JAODFZ020041049.1:0-17670 GCA_027574845.2 Deinopsis erosa
GAATGTTTGGGACTTTTCTTTCTAAATCATATTTAATAATATTAATATAATTATATATCTATAATTTGGCGGCACACTTTTAGAATTTTGCGGCACTCAAAAGTGCCGCGGCACAGTGTTTGAGAAACACTGCTCTACTGTATTAAAAAAAATATGAATTGCCTACCAATTTTGATAAGTGTCTAAAAATTCTTGTGTTTTATTTAAAAAAAAAATGATTCAGTCTACATGACACTTATAGAAAATTTACTGTAATTAAAAAAGCCACATAAAATAATATGTGTTTGAATTCCAATAAGATTTTGCATAAAAATATCCAATAATAAAAATAATTTTATTCCCCTACACCCATAAATGTGCGCAAACCATTAAACTTTCTAAAACGTAAAAAAATTTGCTTAAAAATAACGCATATTATATAAATACTATACAAACTGCCTATTAATAAAATGAAATATGTTAACAACATTTTTATTTAATAATGAAATGAATCGTATTTTGGCATAAACAACATATTCTTTTCAAAGATGGTAAAATTTGCTTTTGTGATTGAAGTATTTATGGCTTATTTATATAATTTTTATAGTTTTCTGTTGATGGTAAAATGAAGAGTGTCATGTGCATTTAGTGCGCAGTAAAGTTGTAGCAATAATGTGTGCCGTTTAGCAAATAAATCTTTTTATGGAGAAATTATAAAAATGCCCGTCTGAAAGGATGAGAGTCAACGAAAGAAAAAAGAAAAATAAAAAAACTTGCGAAAGATAATAACATCAACAATATATATATATCCAGACAATTTTTTGCGGTAGCAATTGTGGTTTTATGTGTTAAACAACAAAATGCATGTTCGCACCTTGTGTTCGGCAAAGCGCCCTAAATCCTTTGCCGGATTTGTAAACGAGTTCGGGTCTAAACGTTTATATGTATGAGTGACCATTTATCATTCCAACTCCCACATTCCCTTTTCGTTACCCCCGTAAAAGCACCCTATAGTTTGCACCACATACACACAGAAACTCACACCGGCGACCGTCATCATATATGATTGCTCCTATTTCCTTTGCATTTCTTCAGTACGCGCTTGTTGCTCTATTTTATTACATCCCCTTTATCATTTCCACTTTCTACAATACATTTCTCACATTTTAAATTAAACGACCAATAAGTATATGCACACAAACCATAAACAACATTCTTATTGTAAATTAAAAAAAAAAATTCGTTTTCATTTTGCAGCAAATAGTTTTGTTTTTCTATCAAAGAAATAAAAATGTTTCCTTTTGATATGGTTGGTTATTATTGCTGAGCGACTATGACAACATGAGTATGTATATGAGATGTGCCCTATAAAATAAATCCATTGAAATAGAGGGCAAATGTCTTGAATAAAGTTTCGTGGCTATTGTTTCCAAACGGACGATTGCTTTCAGCTATGGAAAGGAAGCAATGGAGTACGGACCATTGCCTTTTGGTACATACGATAACTGTTTTTCACATTTTCATATTCACACATGCCTATTACCCACCACAAACACATCCCCTTTCAAAAATATATCTATTTTCTTCCTAACATCCTCTAAATATGCAAACTAAAGAATGGTGTATATCATTTGGGGTGATAAGTTCCTCGTAAGAAAGCTTAGTGATGTAGGTGGTTCAGCTTGGACTCGCAATCTGATGAGCTATTGATGATTTGAACGTGTCTGCACCAGCTGAACCAATTACATTTCACAAATCCTTTACAAACCGCTTCTCTGCGGTCCCACATCGGTTGATCCACCGGATTAGGACTCGCTTGAGAACCGCAGCTGTCATGATAATGGTCAATACTTATCTATATGTAGATGTGATAAAAAAAAACAACTTATACATTAGTACTTATTCGAATACTTTACATATATAAAAAAAATCCTATATAATATTTTAATCGCTCGATCCCATATGGCTGGTTGGATTAGAAAGAATTTGGCATTAAACCGTTGAAAATATGAATGTAATATATGTGGAGGATGAGTGCAATGGTTTTATTGAAGTGACAAGCCAATTTATTCGATCCTACATTCACGATTGGCTTATCATAAAATAAAAAAAAACAAATAAAACATGTTTGTTCATAAAAAGTGCAATGTTTGTAAGTGGCTTTTCTAGACAAGGGGATAATCTAGGAAAAAAATGACATAAGGGATTTATAAGGCTAACAATGTTTGAAAGAGGGCGCAGACTAGAGAACAGGAACAGTGACCACTGGAGATTGGCGGGTTTAGTCAACACGTGAGGCGACTGTTAAATCGCTATTACAACCAGCACAGCACACACATATGAAGTTATACTATGGAAAATATAACGAAACTCTAAATAGTCGAACATCCACAACTTTTGTTATTAATAAATGGAATGTGTGGAATAGGAAAGACTGTGCTCATATTCGTACAAATATAGATAGGTAGTTTATAGCTTCTAAACTAACTGATGGTACTAATGACAAACTAAAATTGTGAACTGTGGCGCGAGTTGTGTCGAAATGAATTAAGTTTGTCGATTAAAGCCCCAAGATAGCTCCAAACGCCTATTTTCCCAACTAACTTGCCAGAAACTTTTCATTGCTTCTTATTGTTCTTGGATTATATTATGTAGCGGAATGGCGTTCGTCTGTCTCAAATAAATAAATAAAAATAAAAAACTAGAATATCTAACGCATGCCAGAATTTTATTAATACTTCATTCCAAATGGTCATTTACAACATTGTTCTTTTACGATTTTCAATTCATATGCATAAGCGTTTGACTTGTGTTTACAGCGTATTGTAGAACAAACCGTAAAAACATATTACGTCCCTGTTATAACACCTTTGCTCGGATTGGTCCTGGACATTGCTTTCTATAAGATTTTATGTTCGACTACTAACTTTTTTAGATTATCACTGTCATATACAAATTGCTTCTTTTCAAAGTAATTTATGCATTCTCACATAACACGTATTTTATGAAAACAAAATTTTCATATAAAATTGATGTTCGAGTATTAAACATTGAAGTTTTATGTTGTAATTGCTTAATATAAATGTATGTATGTATAAAACTACATGTGCTGTTACAACTAATAGAAAGATAATTAGTTATAGCCTGTGTCCAAGTTGCTAGCAAAAAGTTTACCCTAAAGGAGCAAAAACGAAAGAAGTGGTCAGTCAATATGGATAGGCTTTAGTTTAATATATGGAGATCTGAGTGTGATCGATTAGCCTTGTGATGTTAATGGCAATGGAATGGGTGTAAAGGTAGACGAGAGTTTGAGTTATACAGGGAGGTTGAGGATTTTGCTAGATGTCAATCCTGCTAATGATACCACACGACCGCACCAAATTACCCTGCGCTGTCGGGGTTTACTGACTGGAACCATATGGCGTGGATGAGAGTTAGTTTTCCCGTTTGTAATATTCCTAATGACGAGCACACGCGTGTCGACCACACCGGGAACATGTACTGCATGAAAACGCAACTTTTCGCTCTTTTCCCAACACACTGAGGTGCTAAACGATTTTCATAACCATAATGAAGCTTTTCACATTTCACAATCGATTGAAAATCGAGGGGAGTCCTGAATTAATAAATGATAGACAACCAAATCAATATTTTTTAGTGTTTCCGATACGTCTTATTAATTTTTCTTTTCCTTTCAAGTCGTTATTTAAAAAGATTTCAAATTGAAGCTATTTGATTGCATAATCGGAGACTAATTAAAAAGATAAAGATGGAATTATGAACGAAACATGTTTGGTAATGTCTTAGGGGTGCAAGGAAACAGCTGTGACTATGTATGATTACAACATCGACATCGACATCCACAAATGAAAGCTACAGATTTATTGCTCCGCAAAATTAACGAAAGGGTTAATTTGGGGTAATTAATTTTGGATTGGGGCTCATTGAAAATATGTATTAAGATATTGAGAAGGAATGTTACTTAATCACAAGGATACTATGCGGAGACATGAAACAATCAAGTTTTAACAAGCTGATTACATATTCTTTACAATTACTAGTTAAAAAAAACATTTCACATTTTTTAGAGTTGAATAAATCCGGCATTTTAATGAATGTTTTTCTGAATGTTGCTAACATTACAATAGCCAAGGAAATCGAACAACATAGGATTCGGTAAAGTATTAGTAATTCGATTATAAGTCGATCCATTTCTCGATTTAGGGATAAAATAAAATTAGAACTGGCCACTGATCAAATCAAGGCTAATTGAGAGATATAAGAGCGGGTGCAGTCAAGTGTCGATGGTGAGTTGTAAGGCCGTTAGTCAGCTTGAGTGGAATCGAGGTTGAACTATACAAGCCTCGCTCGATGCTTGATTGACAGACTGCATAACGTGCTCTTAAAATTGTAACCGAATTGCAAGCACCAATATTTGAGATCACAAAGGCCGGATCAACTTCTGACCGACTGATCCGTGTTGACATTCAAATTTCTTCGGGCTTTGAATACGTTCCAAATATATAATAAAAAAAAGAAAGAAAGAGAAAGGAAAGCGCCTTACTGAGTGACAGGGGATGTAAGCGGCGAAATGGAAACGACACCCATCTTCCTACATATACACACATTCATAACATATATTTTATAACAGCTAGATCGGGCGGTTTTATTTCAAAGGCACATTGTAAATATAGAGTTAAATAGATTTTGGTATAAGACGAGTATTGAATTGGTGGAGAGCCAAGCGCAAAAGAAGGAAAATGAGAAACATATAAACACGAGACGCTTCTCGATCATCAAACCAACGTGGCAGAAAAATGAAAAGCTAAATCCGGTTATCATAGCAATTTTCATGGCACTCCCTGTTAAACTGGCGCAAAATCGTTTCTCAGATGTTACCTTTATGTACTTCACCCTTATCTTATTTTGTACATTTTTACAATTTGATATAACATCAAATTAATATATCTATCAGTAAACAGCTATAAATGTTATCCAATCAATAACTTACATTTAGTATAAATATGGGAATATAATAAATAATATTATAATTATAAAAGGTGTCCCGATAAATAATAATAATTATTTTGAAATTAAAATAAATCACCTATATCAAATTTACACAATAAATGCTATCAATGTTATTAAAGAATAAACATGCAAATTTATCTTCCATTCTGTAATCCTATATAACTACTTTTCTAAACAAATAACATTGCATACAGAATAATCGACTAGCAACAAAAATATATGTTTGCCTTTATCAAACCGCATACACCTATTCTATGACTTTAATTGCTCAAACATGTGTTACGAACATTGCAATTTAATATGCAGTACACTAGGCTATTATACGATAAGGTTGTTGGAATGCCAAATTGGATTATCAATGTAAACCTTTTTTTTTCTATAAAAAATATACAATAAATATAGAAGAATTTAACAAAACAAATTCGTTTATTTATTGGAGAGAGAAGGAGTAATAAGAGTTTTCCCCTTTTTAGCAAATTTAATTTCATGTTATTTACAACAAAGCAATACAATAAATTACCGATATAAAACAATATGAAAGCGGCATGGAATGCGATAGTCTTTAAATTCCTTTCACAATGTCATCCCTTGCAAACAGCCCAATTACAAGTGTCAGTGGGATGCGGGAAACATAACATGCAAGCGTTAAAAAGGGGGTTCAATTTACATGTTTGTACCAACATTCATCAGATTTTGCAACGACACCTCTTTTTGCATTTTATGATTTATTTTTAACGTCATTTTGCCAACAATGACGCGATACGCGTCATTAACTAAACAACCTCAAACCAATCTCAATTGGAATGTCAATTTTTACCCAAATAGTTTATGATTTATTTAGTATATTTTAATAAATCGTTTAATTTGGATGTGCAACAAGTATGCTATATACACAACTGTAATTAACACTTTATTTTATTTCGGCCAAATTTGACTGATTGTCGTTTTAATTAAAATAAATAGAGAAAAATGTTTTAATTAGCTAAACAAGTGCTCGGATGTGCTAAATGAAAGATGTTTTCTCGCAGTAAGAAAACTAATTTTTATACAATATATTTTAATTGTAATTAAGGAAATTAAGAAGATAAAGGTGTTAATTACAGATGCAGAATTTTTTATACGTATATTAGAAGAGGAGAAGATGGGAATAAGGCCAACGATCCGGATGTTGGTTGGCGTTATAAAGCGGCATGACGCTCTTTAATGGAGCTATCTCAAAAGCGTTAAAGAAAGGATAAGTTTTTCCACATCCGGTTTATAGTATTGAGTGGGGATACTAAAACAACAGAGGGCGTTCGATTACATCGCGGTCCGCGGACCGCGACCGGCCTGGCTACTCCCCAACCACGCCTCCGCGAAATCGAATCGCACCTGAGCCGTAAACATCCAACACCTGATGGTTATTTGTTTCACAGCTTTTTAGGTTTCAAGGGATTTGCTTCCTCGGCACATTGATAAATCCTAAACTATTTATCATTCATCAATTGATACTCAATCAGTTAGAGCAAATACCAAAGCAATGTACCCTCTAATATCAAATAACATTTAAAAAACCAAAAATGTTAAGTTTCCTATAAAAAAAATTAAAATTATTGAGGCTAATGTTAGGGTAAAGGTAATCCATTCCAAGCGCAAAAGGGTCATTCGTTTGTAATAATAGGGTAAAGCACGAGCAACCTTAAAGGGAGAAATGAGACTTGAATATTTTATCTGGAATACATTATTCTATGCGAATTTGAGAAAAATATGGTATTGGCTGGTTTTAGAGAAATATAATCTTAGTCACAGGTGTAAAACATACATCTAAATTTTAGATCTCATGCCATAACTCATCAATGTAATCATTTCGGGATTATTGGATGTAAACCTACTTCAACTAAATTCATTTCATATATCCAAACCACATTCAAATATAATATTAGAATTAACGACTTACGTTGTTAAATGTGCCAACAAATATTCATTTTTTTCATAATAAATCAATAATAAAATTTGCTATGGATAAATAATGATGAAAATTTTAAGATTTATTTTGAGTCTAATTAATTCCATTTGGCAATAGCAAACTTAATATATTATTTTTATAAGTTATTATAGAAGATAGGGTCGTAATATCTTACAATCAAAATTCCTAACTGATGATAAATACCAACAATACATACAATATCCTTGGTTCAAATAAAAGGTCCATTTTACAAATGTTATCGTCGTAATATATTTATAACCCCAGAGCTAGACATCTTTTGCCCTACCAGTATCATTTCATTTCACTCATTTCGGCAATGTTTTGTAAATTTATGTTCCCAAATATTAGCTACTGTTGGTGACAGGGCTATGGAAGGTATATTTCCGTTGTGGCGTGGGCTAACCGCCTTTGCAATAAGATGTCTCTTTCGAAAATAAATGTCAATGATTTAAAGGGCTTATGAACGCCGTTAGGGTGAATTTTTTTCCTACCACTCCAACCACATTCGCGAACTACTTTACTAAAATCTAAATAATTTAGGTCATTCGAATGCGCTTAGCAAACCAACAATAATTTATTCTCACAAAATCTTCAGATCGTTTATCTTGAAGACAGATTATCGATTAAACCTGGATTAAAAAAAAATTCATTTTCCAAAGCTATTAAATGAGTCCTGTTACTTTTTTTTTCATTTTGGTATTTTTTTTCTTCCGTCAGGGGAATTTCTATAGCGCGCGCGTAGTGTCCGAGAGACTAAAAAACGACAAGCTGTCACAGTATTGTGTACAATTTACTGCCTCATAATATGTTCTCGCGATATTAAAATTTGTTGTGATTGATGGAACTTAGATAACAATCGCTTAGAATAGAAAACTGGAGGGTGCATGGACCACAGTTTTATTATCCTACCTTACACACAGTGGCTTTTTTTCGCATGCCAGCAATAATGTGATTTTATAACATGTGCATTTTCATTGTTAGACAATTTTTTAAAGTAATAAAACACCTAAGTCGTAAAGTTTGTGGCTTGCAACAGTAATAGGCGATCGAACAACAATAAAATTTTATATTTAAACAAGACAATTCATTAATAATAAAATTGTTATTTAAAATAAGAAATGAATAATTTTATCAGCTTTTAGCCTATATTCATCAAGTTGTTAATTAGATTCGAGAAATGAAGGAGTTTTTAAGCATTATCTAAAGGTGAATGGAGAAATAAAATCAAAGTATAATCTCAAGTGTGTAATTAAAAAGAAAGAGAAAACAAAAAAAAAGAATCGAGGGCGAAAAATTCTACGTCCCTCATAGATGCTGAAAGTTAAAAGTAAATGAAAAGTAACTTCACTGATTTTGATTAGATTAAATAGGGGGAAAAAAGAATTACTGAAACTGTTAGCAATAAAAATTTCCAAATCTAATTCTCTTTAAGTCTTTAATTGTAAAACAATATATACTTATTGAGGATTATTTTATAAGCCAGTAAATGACACCTTTAATTAATACATTTTTATCTTAAAATAAAATAAATTAACTGCTTTCCTAATAAGGATATTTCAATATATATATAATTGAGCAATTATTTGTTTTTCTGTATAAATATGCATTTTAATTAATGCATATCTAAGCAATATAATTAATAAAAGGAACTTTGCCATGTTTTCTTATATAAGAAGATAAAAACAGGTAATTTTACTGAAATGTTTACCAAGTTATTAGAAATATGAAAGAAGATATATCCGTTAGTTTAATAAGAATTCGAGGGGTGTTGCAACTTAACTAAACAAAAAACAAAAAAAAAGAGTTAAAATCTTTTTGTAGCACGTGACTGAAAAGGCGAGGACTGCGGAATTGCAGAGGTTGGAAAAGACGCACGCCCGGAGTTTGGAAGCGACGATCCCGGAGCCACCGAAACCGGCGTCGACTCCGGCGTCTTTTTCAAGCTCCGCCTCACTACCGCCTTCAAAGCTAGGCTAACAAGTTATATAACATATATTGTACAAAACAGAACAGAACATCCGATAGTCACAAAATGCTGATAACATTTTAAAATATAGCCACATTCCAAGCGACCCTCTCTTTGTAGTTTTAAATTTAAACTATCTCGTTTTCTTTCCAGTCTAGCTGAAAATCTAAATAGCTTTAGCTTACGAAACCTTTGCATCCTCTATCGTGTGCATTCAAATAACATCAAATTAAACGCTTCCAAATACATATGTACATACGTGCAGCAAGAAAAAAATTTAATATAACTACCCTTATAGAAACAAGATAGAACGAAAAATTCTACTTAAAATTAATGAACAATAGAAAAAAAATATCTTGTTCACTAAATTAAAGCTATTTAGTACCACAAAGTGATTCTATGCACCCTTCCCCAATTTTGCTCTATTAAATCCTGACTGACTTTTCTATTCCTCATATTACCATATTTTTTTATTACAAAAGGAATGTAAATTTGGAAGTGTAGAGTAAGTAATTATGTATATAATATGTATGAATAAAATAATAGGTTGGTTCAAGAATCCAATATGTATTAAACGTAAAATAAGGAATGAATAGTGGCTGTAAAATGTAAGGTGGAAAGAGGATATAAGATCCTATTAGATCATAATAGGCTAAAAAAAGTACCCTCAAAAACCCCCTATTATAGTGGGTGCATAAGATATGCAAAGAAGCTGTTTGTTTATAAGGCTTCCACATATGTAGCCATCTGTCAGCGGCGAGTGTTATCAGACCACTTTAGAGCAAATTGCCACGATCCACAGCAATCTCATTGAGTGGGATACGTGTATAAAGAAAGTTATAAGACAAAAGAAGATAGAAGATGATATCGTCAGCTCGCGAACCAATGTGAAAATTGCTTCCGCGAGCTCCACTCTTCAGGGCTTACATAAAGTTCAAGGGTTATACTTCCCTTTCTTTTATGTTGTCACAACGCAAACAAGAATTTTAACACCTACTGATTTATGCATGCACGAGTTAGTAGATCCACCTTAAACATAAAATATAAAACAAACTTAATAACAATAGCGCAACAGCATCCCAAAAAGTTGTTTTAATTGGTTTGGTTTCTTTTCAAGCACCGACAAAGAGAGGAAGCTATAATGTGCATTTTGAATGACTACCATATCATGTGTAATATTCTAATGGTGATAATAAAATGTTCCACTTATTACTGCTTTTAACAATAACCCATGCCAGACATGATATGAAAAGACTTGTCATAGAAGTGTAAGAGGGTCAACTGTCAAAAATTATATAAATTTGAATGCATCTCCCTAGCCCTATATTCTCCAACTAACACCCCTGCATATCACTATTCTACTCAACTAGAAATAATCCGTTATTATTCGATATCGTACAAAATATTTTTAACGTTACGCATGCACATGTAAAATAAATAATAATTTTTTATTGGACGCATGGATGGGTGTCATTTATTTATAGGGGTAGAATAATGATTGTAGGTAGTTGTTGATGTATAATTAGAGTTGTTAATGAGTGAAGTGATTTGGTTGCGTACAAATTGAGGATAAATTGGTAAATAAACTAGCTCTGTTGTGAGAGAGAAGTGGTTGAAGAGGGTGAAAAGCATTTACAAGCATCAAAATAGTCGCCAGTTTCACTGCTTACTATGTGTTAATGCATTTTCATTATTTGATTAGAGTCAACCCTGTTGGCAGTTTTAGTCTCGTTTTTCTGAGTGACCTGTTTCGGCTCGTTACTTGTCACCGAGGGAGTTGACTGTTTAGTTTTTATATGAAGCCATTTACCAAGATCACATTCCTAACATATTCCCAACTGGGTCTTAACCACAAATCGCGGTACAATTATAAAGGCATTTATTACGCAAACGAAGTAGAAATATTTGAGATTAAAATTTCAAACGATTCGTTATACTTTTTAATCAATAATTATTTTTTTTCCATTTTTCGTTTTATTTATTTGATGTTAAATTGTAGTAATTTAAAAAGCTTATTGGTAAAGTTAAGACATAGTAATAATAGGTTCGTTCATTTGGCTTTAATAGGCATGTTAACAGTACGGTGTTTGAGAAATTACCATATTTTAAGGGCAGTGAAGTTGAGTGTAGGTATTCCATTAGCTTTCAGTTCGCAGTCAGTATTCACCGTTCTCTTATCCCAACCTTTTTATCGCATTTTTAAATTGTTGCTCCTACACACTTATCTTTTTAATTGCTCATTCTACTGAATCTTTCTTCTACGTTTTATGTTTTTCAGTTGTGAATGACGTGCGATGTGGAAAAAAAAAGACAAGTGAGGGGTGCATTGCGCCAAAAGATTTTCATCACCTAGAGCGAGAATTGTGGATGTTTTCCAGGCAGATCCTCTTTTCGAACGACACCTTTTGATCGTTCACGCGAGCCGATCTACACTAGAACCGATGGATGTAACGGGAGCAAAAGGGGGACACCCGCCGTAAAAAGTCTGATACTAACATAATTAAAGTACAAGCAGTGTAATTTTACTTAATTAAATTCCCTTCTTTTGGGAGGAGGACAGAGCGAGCGCCACACGGCAGGGAGACGATATGAACTTTTTCCACCCAATGAACATTAAAACTCGGCATTTAATTTCATCAGAGATCTAAGAGAAGATTTTTGACCATAAAAAGAAGAGACAGTCAAGCAGGCTCGTTCCGCTTTGCCCCGTGCAGATTGCGCGAGGGTTTTTTGCTATCGAACAGATGGACACTTATTCCGCTTATCACTTTCAATGAGCAAATAAAAACATGAAAACGAGATAAAGAAAGTACTAAATACTATGAAGATAACACGTTATTCTTTCGAGCACATTCAAAATATGTTCGCAACATAACCGCAATGTAAATGAAGAGATAAGCAATAAAAAGTATGAAAAAGCTTTTGCATAATTACCATGATCGAAGAGAAAGCTGTTTTTGGCGATGGCGTGAGCGGCTGGTGGAAGCCCAGTCATACTGAATGCATATGCACCATTTCCAAAACCACCCCCAAAAAGAGGCCCCACTGTAACAAAGGAAAATGTTTATGTATTTGCATGTAATATTATAAAACCGCGATTTCCACCCAATGCACAAACAGAGATGGCTGAACTCGTACGCTTCAGGTCTATCCATATATTAATAAAACTAGCAAAGCGTTAACATCTATGTATATGAATTTTTATATTTGCTCTATCCTTTATAACATTGTTTGAAATCATTTCCATTACAAACATTTTTCAGCTAAATAATATTTCAAATTTGTATATTCATTAACATTATATGTATATCATATTTCTATTTAGAAAACTGAACAAAAGAAATATAGAATTTATAAACTTCTTCTATACTCTTTTAAAAAAACAACGACAAATCACACAATTCAATTCAATAAATCAATTAAAACAGCAACTGACTGCGGCCACATACCAAGCATGCATAGATCTTAACCGCTTGTTTCCTCTTATATGTAAAACAGGAAATTGTTTAAAAAAATATATAAATTTAAATAAAAAACTGAATGTTAAAATGAAATAAAAGCGAGCGTAAAAGTAGCGTAGAGAGTGTCGCTCGCAATATTTTTTAATATCACAATTGAAAGTTGCGCTTTCCATTTGACAAACTCTTAACTTAAACAGTATGGTAACTTTTTATGGAAATTGTAAAAAATGCTAAAATTGCATTACACCAATGCAAAGGCGCAGCAAAACTACTTGATTTTGTGGTTTCGTGACTAAACAAGATTCCGTAAAATCGTTTGAACGTTTTTAGAATTCCCTACGCCGATGAGTCCACTCGAGTAAACCAACAAGCAACAGTAGTGGGAAAACGTCGGCATTTTGAAAACAATTCAAACATAAATAAGTTGTCTACAGGTTTTCGGTGCGGAGAATGCAAGATACATGCTGCCGCTTGTTTCTATACATGTGAACAACAGTCGCCAGTTTATATGGAAATAAATAACAAAAGCTTAGCTCTTGACCAACATTATCACATCATATTACTTCTCGAGCAATTTTCTTTTTTTATTCAATTGTGCAATGATATCGCTTTGGAACAATCCGCGCATTTTATTCATGCGACATGTATATGCGCCCGTCCACATATATCCAGACAAATGTTAAAAGCAAACAAGAAAACAAATGTCATGACAGCAATCGTACTTGCATTGCTATTGCAGCAAAGAGACAGATGAACAATTCGAATAAATTCACTGATCAGAGAAAAGTTCGTTTATTATTGACAGATATTCAATGTGGACATTGTCCAAAATGAATTACATTCTGAAAGGGGATCACTAAAGACCTCATTCAAATCACTTACTATTTATTTCCGTCTGTACAAACTTTACTATTAACTTGAACAAATAAACTTACTCTAATTAAAATAAATTTTCCGAAAATTCGTTATTTAAAAAAAATCTATTAATCAATATTGTAAAATTATCTAAGTATTCTATCATATGTACAAAGCTGTGTATACTTGAATTTGAAAAGGACATTGCATATGTGAATATATGTACAAGTATGTAAAAGTGAAGTGGACAGATGTGTTGTTTGCTTATACATTTTAAAACTGATGATGGAATGATAAGGTAATAAGCAAACCAGTTCGATATTTAAATACATGAATTATGTAGATGTGTACTTATCCGATTGGACATATTGATATTCCATAGGCCGTTATTAATAGTCGCAATTTACACACAATACCAATACCAAAAAGTTTTGCTGCAGTATGCGGCTATGTAAAACGTTTGAATACAATTTATATTCAAATGATTGTTTCTATAATTGCGAATAAACTACATTGCTGTTAGGTAAATTTATAGTTAAACAATGTCTTTGCCCGATTTTATTTGCAATGATATAAAAAAGCAACTAACAAACAACAGTACAAAATAATATAAAAAATAGTAAAATGAAATAAGTTGCGAGAAAAACTATAAAAAAATCTTTTTACTGTCGAATAATTTTGTTAGCGACAAATTTCAAAACATACACATACGAATTCACAAATTTCGTATATAAAAAGCAATGTTTGCAGTAAATATAATAACAATAAAATGTAAATTGATTTCTCACGGGGCAGGGTAGTTTCAATAGGAGGGTGCAAACATAAGTTGACTCTTGCACAGCTGGATAGGTAATAAGGACACAAGAACTACTATATTTACTTCATGTATAAGGGTAGCTTAATAAATCAACAATATAAAATACTTTACACTTAAAACCGTCCCATCTCATATTAAATAACCAAAAATATTTAACCATCGAGTGTCAACGAAACAAATTCTTTTATATGTGTATCTAATTGCAACTGATTCAAAATACTTTGCATACGTGCCTGATGTTCAATAACCGAAAATATTTAATAATGTGTTAACTAACCATTTAGCACTTTTAATTTATGTAAATTACTGCTTGCGTTAATGAAACGGTAATTTTTAGCTGTTTGCTGATGAATAAGCATAATAAAGTATCTGTACGTGTTAATAAATTAATAAATGTAGGTATCAGAAGTGGAAGATGCAATAAATTATTTCAGTTTGTTAATTTTCTAATAATAAATTTAATCAATACGTTCAGTTATCTTAAACTATCGCGAATAAGTAGCAATAAAAAATCTGTTTTTAATATGTATAGAAAGTTATGTTAGTGAAATGTTGGTTTTTGACGTTGACAGATAAAATAATATAAAATAAATGATATTAAATTAATGAAACCACAAAATGTAAACAAATGCATTAAGTTTTTGAATAAAATTTAAATATTATAACATAAATTGATATTAAATGCAACCGCATGTGACAGTCCTATAATGAAATGCATGCAAATCATATATTTTGGCTAAAATTAATCACTAAAAAATAGTATTCGTCGTTTATTTATATATAAATAACAGTAAACTAATATGCGTACGTAGTAAAAAAATATATAAAAATGGGGAGCATAAATAAGAAGGTTCATCGTATCAATTAGAGAACTATTTGTCACATAAGTGACTTATGGACACCTGCTTTCCAGTCCAGTGCACTAAATAGCCGTTTGCAATAGTCATTGTGAGTGTGCCACCAAAGTCATTCATGCCAGGATAAAAAAAAAGGAATTACACTCTCAGTCCGGATCGGCTTACCTCCAGTTACTCCCTTTTAGTGGCTTAATACCCTACTCACATATCATTCCACCAACAAAACTAATTTATTGTATTACACACCCTTCTTAATTTTCAATCTAAATTATTGTTTATTTCAATATTTTTTTCTAAGCAACATTATTGAATTGAAAACAAAATATTTTTCTCTATTGATTAATGAATTATTAATAATTATTCAAGGTAAATGTAATAACTGTTATTTATGATATTGAATAGTTAAATTTGTTAATATTGATATGTTTATGATATTAGTAGTTAAAAGTTGGTGGAAAAGTGGAGACGCAATGATAAATCATGCCATTGGGGTAACTAGGGCGGCAAAGCAGATCTCAATAAATTATAATCTATAATCTGCAAACATACATACAAGCGTAATACCCTTCAGAAAAGTACACAAAATGTTAAATAAAAAGAATTGAGCGTAAAGCTAAAATTGTCATTTATATGGTACTCAGATTGCGCATGCTTTAGCAGATTCAATTAAAACAAATAAAATGGAATTAAGCTGAATATATATTTGAGGTAATTTGTTTGAAAAGCAGACGTCGACGACGATTATAAATACTCGTATTATTGTGCTACATATATCTATAGAAGGAAAAAACGCCAATCGCTTCTGACACATTGTCATTCATCCAAAAACCGGAAACGTATTCTATCGAATACAATAAAAGCCTGATGTGTCATTAACTTTCAAAATTCTTTCGGACATTCTCACAACTTTTACCTACACTTCCTCCCTTTTGAATAATAAAATAGGTGCATGCAAACTTTCTGAATTTATTCTACCCTTTTTCAATTCCGTATCTATTTGTTGACACATTAATTAATTTAAAATAGTAAATAAAATAGGGTTGATATTTTTTTTGCAAGAAGTTTAACAAAACCGTTAGGGGGTTAAGAAACTAAAACAATCTTCTAATAGTTTCTAGTGATGTTGAATTAATTGTAACAAGTGTAATCGAGCGTGGTTTTGAGTGAAATCCCTCGACGCCAAGCGTCAAAACTACAGACCACACGGATTATTCTGGTTTGAGACTCAACCGTTGGCGTCAACATTCACCCAACATTCAAATTGAAATGTCACTGTCATTTTCACATAGTCGTGCAATTTATGAATCATATTCCTGCTTTTTTTTCACTAAATAGTAAGCAAGTTCTGCTAATTAAACAACTGTTGATAGTATTAAAAATGTTTTAAATTCTTTGTTGTGCAATATTGCAATGTAATTGTTTCAGAAAATTTCCTATCATTTACTGGCTAATTAAGAGTGCAAATTATACACAAAGAAAAAATGTATCTCGTTTGAATCTCTAAATGTTTTGAGTCATTAAACGTAACGTGCGGCTGGACGTGTCTGCGGCATTTAAATCGACAACAACTAGAGTTGAAGTAACGAAGAGCTAAATGCACGTCCCCATCAACATCAGTGAGCAATTAGTGTGTACGTGTTGCCGCGAAATTTTCGTTTTTGGTGTGAGGACGTCGCGGCGCCAGCCACACAACAATTCAATGCTTTACGAATACTAAATTTCTGTCTAATTGCATCATGTCAACAATTTATATACCTAGTTTTATTGCTTTTTATTGCATCCAGTTAAAAATCAATTATCTATTAACTAATTTATTTATGTTTCTTAAAAATAAATAATTTATATGTAGATAAAATTGCAGTTAAATAAATAGTTTCTAAAATGTTAATTATAACTTTCTAAAAATAATTTGCAAATTTACTAAATAAGAAAATTAATTATAATAATAAATTATACTAAATTGATTATATTGATTCGAAAAGTGATTTTATGAGTGATGGAGAGGCTAAATCTTAGATCACCTTGAGAAATGACAAAAGATTTTTTAAACGATTTCAACATTATTTGTAAAACGCAATGTCGGTTTGTTTTCGGACAGGTTAAGACGAAGGTTCATAAATATCATCAATTTTAACCTCCCCACGACATTGATGCACAATGTTCAATCACCACTTCAAGAGCGCAACACTTCTGCTAAACATTGCCATAAACTTGTCATAAAAGTTAAACCATGGATTGATGTAACTCCATAATTTATAGAGGTTTTTATAACAGCATCCGTACATTGTACCAGTGACCAACCATTATTAGTCTTTTATCAATTTGATGATGGTCTTATGTGCTCGTAAATGCGTCTATCTACTGACAATACGAAAACAATTCATGGTGTTTCGTTCTGCTGTTAAAAATTCCTCACATTAAAATTATTAAATTTACAAACCAACCTCCTATTCATTGGAATGTGATAACTTTGTGAAGGATATGTAATATATAGATATATAATACGAATACTGTTAATGAAACGTTTTCATTAAGATTTTGAAGTACACTAAAACCACAATGTACGCGACCCCGGGGTAAGCGAACTCACATGTACGCGAACCAGATTTTGATACCGAATTTTTTTGTACGCGAATCAAAATTCACTTTAACGCGAATTAAGGTTTCGTGAATAATATTTTTATACCGGAATTTTTTGTACGCGAAGCAAAATTCACTTTTACGCGAATTAAGTTTTC
>JAODFZ020041103.1:0-28624 GCA_027574845.2 Deinopsis erosa
GTCTCCACATATTTTTTCCTACTAGAAAAATTTGTCCTGATGCTTCCTTTAACTGCAGCAAACAGGAAATGCTTTTAAAAACTTGTCGAGTTTCTTTAGACATATATAAATCCGTTTATATGTATCTAACAAAACTATTATAATTAATTTATTATATTTTTGCTCTTATATCCTGTTTTACATGTTTATTTTAATATCTAATATTATTATTTATACTTCAAATACTTCTATATGGTATTCAGGGACGTTTCTAGGATTTTAAGCGCCTATGGCCAAAAAATAAATTTGAAAATAAATATATAAATACATTTAATTTAATAAAGAACAAAAAATAATTTTATTCGAAGATGAAATGGCCCGGAATATTACTAAATGTTGGGGCCCACTAATTATTTCAAGCTTTCTCGTATTCGTCTTTCTTAAATCGACAAATATGACTTATGGCCGTATTGGCCATACTTCAGTTACGGCTCTGGTGATATTATACATTCTTTAGAGTACATGCATCAAAATAACATATAAAACTAATAATAGTATAGATATGTAATTATATTATAAAATATAAAATAAAACAAGGTGTATGTGCTATGGAATGTCGTTAAGAATGCAAGGTTTTATTAATTATTACTCTATAGACATTTTATCGATAGCAACATTTATATGAGAATATGCAAGTGTATATATTTTTTGCTTATTCTCATTTTTTTTATATAAATATGTTTAGAAGAAGTTTTATATTACATGGATTTAAATTTCATTAGCACGTAAAAATGCCATTCAGTTGAGTGCGTCTTAGTTTAATCTCTAATGAGAATTTGTAATTTAAATCCATTTAAACGATGATTCTAATAATTTCCCCTTTAATAACTTACATTTTTTTTATATTCAACTATTGCGCAATTTCATTTCTTGCATCATAAAAATAGCATATTGCGCAGCAGAATGTTTGCAATTACATTTATAGCTAATTCAACACAACTTATGCATATCGTATTGTGCAGAAAAAAATTACATATGAAATAAAATTTTAATCATGATGATTTCCTATATACTTTGACATTTAGTGCAGGTGTTTTGAAATATGAAACACTTGATAAATGAGTAATTTTGTTATAGGAAAGAAATAAAGTTATATGAGTTGAGTTAGTTATAGCATTCGTCAATCTGGAAACAAAACTTGACCCTCGACTCTTAACTGATATGGGTTTGTATATTGACAGGAACAAAATGGACATAATTGGAGATTTATATAGTCATTCAGTGATATAACAGAAAAAAAGAGAGAAATTTATTAGAGTACTCAATAATCGATTCTGATTGATTTCAATTTTGTATGATATGTATCAATACATTTTCATGATGAGGAATTTATTCATTAAACTTGTTTTGAAAGCAAATGTAATAGAAAATAAAAGCAGATTAATCATCATTAAATTTGTTAGAAAAAATGTTGTTGCGCCGCTCTTGTTCGTTTTGCTAATGAAACTAATTCTTTTATAATATTAATATACATATATATATAAGTATTAAAAGTTTAATGTAAATTTAAAAGGATTGCATAAAATGTATAAAGTAAATTCATTTGTTAGATTGTAGGCATGGTGCAGAAGACTACCGTAAAGATAACGTAAGTTTTCGGAAGATAATTAAGACCAATTTCATAAAACAAAAGATATAACTGTAATTTATCATTGTCTTTATTGATATTTATCGCATCATCATCAAACATACAAGTTGAAAGCGCAATTAAAAAGCAAACAATGGCTCATTTTTTAATTTAAAACGACATTCATTCGCAATTAAAAGAACAACGCAATTCAAATAAAGCAGAAAAAAACCTATAATAAATAAGAGAAACCCCTTTTTGGTATAAATTTCACGAAAAGAATCATTATTGAAAAGCTAAATGAAAGCAGATTTGTTTCGTTTTCAAGTTAAGTTATTCAAAGTTTGCATTATCAAGTTTTAGGCCCTGCAAACTGTTTGGTTGTTGATTGTCAGGGAGAGTTTTGGTTGTATGAAGAAGCAGTGAAGCATCCACACTTCTCTTAAGGCATCATGCATCAAGAAACATAGAAAATCCATTAAATACGTTTCTAAGAAACCACTACTCACCAACCAATTGCATTTTCACTTGATATACATATACATATATCAATTTATTATTGAAATAGACACAATTTAGAATAAATATTTATAAAAAAAATTAGAAATATTTTAATCGTTTTATACAATTTTAATGATAGCGTAATTAATGCACAGTTAGGCTATTAAAAGAGAGATATTTTTTGGTAATGGTCAAGGACATAATCAATAGCATATTATCATCATGCCAATTCAATGCTAATTTCACATAGTAGACATATATCTGCTTATAATAATATATACATGGCATGTATATTTAAGATGAAATTTTTGATAAGAAAATCAGCATTCGTACATCTCCAGACAGAAAGAATTAAAAAACATTGCTGGAAGCATTTATTATGCAAAAAGGTCGTCGAATTTTTGTCCTGCGGACTTTTGTGGAGGGCGTGCCTTTGTCTTATATGTGCGTTGCTTGTCCTAAAATCGTTTCGTACTTTAAGATACATATTTTTTATATTTTATATGAGTGTTTAAAAAAAAGATTTAATCGCTTTTACGGGCAACGAAAAAGAATTATCCGTTATGTGACGACCCACACTCGTATGTATATAATATTAATGGTCGCACGTGCATGTGAGGGAGTTTAATTATTTAATATGCTTTTTAATGTCAAAGATAAACAGCGTAAATTCAAAACAGCAACAGTAGTTTCTTAAAGCATTGTTAAGATAAATGGATTACCTGAATATTAGAAAATGTTTGAAGTATCCCTTCCGGCATGTTTACACCAAAGAGATGCGCGCACAAAGGTCACGTAGGGTTCAAACGGTAGTAGCATATCGTTTCCTACACATACACCAAACAGTCAGGAGGGTTTTTTTTAATGCTTTGACATGCAAATCTATTTTATCAATCGATGCATTTGGATACACATTTAACAGATGTACGATTTGTTTTTTTTTTTTGTAAATTTATAGTTTACGATAAATTCTAGCTGGACGAAAGCAACAAGTTGCTGAAAGCTTTTGCACGTGGGCTTTCAATACACGGGATATTAAAGCGCACGAACAATTGCAAACCTACGAGCCATCATCAAGTACGATCTACTACTGGACTGGAAACGTTTTGAACGTTGCGATATAAGAAACCATCACCAAGAGCTCAATGCTTTCTGAACCGGTTACCTACAGCTACTGTTACCACTCTTCGAACAACAACAACCGCACAATGTCGCGTTTTTTAATGTCATATACTATAGTATTTTGAGTGTATTAACCCTCTTGAACCGTTAACTCCCACAGTATCAATAAAATGACGCAAAATTAAACTAATCGTGCAACAGCAATAAAACGTTGATGCGTTTTAAACTGATTTTTATTTTGTACTAAAATGTTACCATAGATGTGAAATAAAATGACTTTTGTTATCATATAAAGTATCAAATTTTGCATGAAATTCCAGAAAATGTTTTTATTATGCAGCCAAAGTAATTTTTTCTCACATCATTTAAAATTAAATATTTTTATATAAATATCTCTGTTGGAAGCAAATAAATCTCTGTCTGGATTATCCAAAACAATACCCCCAAAACATCTTTTGTCATCACTTCCTACGTACATATGTATTTACGTACATTTCCTCTATCATATAGAAATAACAAGATTTTTCTGATCTTTTTTTTTTAATATGACAAGATTTATTGCAATTTGTTCTAAAATTGAATTTTAAATAAATTGTTTTTTAATTTTACCTTTTATATAAAAATAATTTTAGAAAGTGTAATTTAAAAGAAATTTTTTCAAATAAAATAACATATGCAGATGTTCTCTGCAAATAAAACAGCACACAATTGAGTTGAAAATATAAACGCAAGCAAAATTTTTTTAATAATGCCTTCATAATTTTTCCAATATTGAATGAAAAAAATCCCATAGATGTAGGATTGCAAAATCTCTTTCAATATCATACATACTCTGTTTATTAAAACGTACACGTAAAGCATCCTTCTTAAAAGCTTCATTTTCCAATTTTAATCTTGCATTGAGAATGGATTTGATCGAAATGTTGTTAGTGCGATGGTGATTTTTAGCACAACGTGCAGACTTTTGTCGATTCTTTTTTATATTGTATAAGTTTCGGAATGTGACCTCGTTTTATGCGTAAAAAATTTAGCTTTTTTGACTTTCTGGCAGTGCTTTCAACTAAGATTCATTTGGCATCATTTATATTCCCCCAGAAAATAAAAAAAGCAAACTTTTCTATTCGCTTTTATACATAGTGGCGCTCTCCCCTTAAAAAAATTGTTTCTGGCGGTGGTGGTGCTTGCGAAAAGGATTATATAATTGAAGATGGAAGGTAGGTTGCGAAGATAAACGTAGGTATCATTCCTTCAAGGCCTGTGTTATATATTTAGATCGTTTAGGGAGTCCATTAACTATAACACTAACATTAGTCTAAGGTTAGGATCCAACAAGCTACTCACTCTCTCCCAGCTCAGACTCTTCATTCAAAGAGCATCTTCTCAAACTGCCGAGCATACTTATGCATAATGTATGAGCGTTTGGAAATACATGCAATTGAATTTGGAATAATATTTGTCTGAGCTTCCATATTGCGCTATGACTGACTGACTGACTGACGTTTTAAGTCTGTTTTTGTTAGTGGGTATAAATTATAAATAATTTCATGCATTCATCATACGAAACAACTTTTTTTCATAATCTTTTCAGTAAGAACTTTATCCATTAATCTAATTAATAATGTTCATGTACAAAATAAAGTCGAAAAAAATGATTTACTTGATATGAAAAGGTTATTATCCCATTTCAGTAAAATATTAATTAAATCTCATTGAAATTGGATGCAATTCAAAGTTTATGGTAAATATTGTCACTGCGCCAACCATTATATAGATGCAAGAAATGAAAATAAAAACGGGAATTGAGTAAAATAAGACAATTCACGATTGACGATCGTATAAATTGTGGGGAAATGTTGGCGCGACATCAAATTGTTAACACGCGCCAACATTGCTTTTCTCAACAAAAAAAGAATAATGTTTATTGCATTTGTTTTTTCAATGTTACACTAAATTCTTGAAAATTTGTTGAGACAACAACAATAAAATTTGTGATTCGTGATTTATTTAATTGGATGTAAACAATTCATTAATGACTTGTAATACATAAAACAGTTTTGTTAAAATTTACATTAAATTAACATTGAGTACTTGTTTTAGAGAAATGCATAGCAATAATAATATTTTTATTATTTTGTAAAATGAATAAGTATTATAAGTATATAAATAAAAAATGAATGAAAAACTAACTGATATTTAATCCGATTTTGTATTTTATTGTTAAACTCAGTAATGTTTGTAAAAGCATTCCTATTTAGCATTATTAGACTTAATATTCTATATTGTTTATGCATGTTTAGGTATATAATTTTTGTGTTGTTGTTATTCATAAAATTTCTAGTTGTTCGGCTTTAATTGCATTGTTGTGTACACAATAGAACAAAACAAGAAGTAAAGGTGTGATTAATAAATGTTGTATAATATTTGGAATTTTCTGCGGTTGGTATTTTCTTTATTTATGATAATAAAAATTCAACGAAAATATATCCATGTATAAAGTCTAAATGTGTGTGGGTTATTTGAGCGTGTGTATGTGTTTGGTGTAGAAAAGAATGTGAAGAAGCACGAGAAGCTCGCACGGTATGCAGCCTGGCACGCCATTCTGTACATTACTGCAGAATTGATTTCTACCAACTATTAACTTGACTAAAGTGCTCTTCACTTGATCTTACAAAACACGCGACCACATTGAATAAGAAGCAAAGAAAAAATTTGTAAAATTCAATTCGAAATCCGCACGCACCGTAACTGAAAAGAATCGTTGAGTTATTTATTAATAGGAAGCAAATTAAGACGCAACTATACATTTAACTCCATTAATTTAAACGCATAGGGTAGTTTATAAATTAAATCTAATTTATTGAGGTTGAGAATATTCACTATGTGTGCGAGAGTTTGAGCGCGATGGAGGCATTAATTAGAGTTGGAACGCGCCAGCGCGCGCCTCAAACCGTAACTAAAATCTCGTCCTGGTTTTTTATTCTTTCTTTCTTTCTTTCACTTGAAGCTCGTCCTCGTGTACGAAGTGAAAAGATTTATGTACTCTTTTAATCGAAATACAAGGTAAAAGGGGTTATTACTGAATTTAATGCAATGACTTTCGCATATGTCTCGTTTTTTGTCGTCCCAAACATCCACTTCTCTTTAATCCTTCGCACACAACGCCAGCTTTATGTCTTTCAGATTTTGATATATGAAAGAGTTAATTATTTACGGTAATTAATTATATAGTGTGTGTGTTGTTTTAGGGATGTATGTATGTTGTTGAAGACAATAGAGTATAGGACAGAAGGGAGAGAAGGTTTAATAAGCACATTCCAGTTGGTTAGGATTGCAACGTATTTTGAACGTAGAGCAACGATATGACTTTATAGAGCTCTTCATTGTCATTAATTGTCTAAAACAATGGGTTTGTAATTTGGGATTGTAAATAGTAATATATTAATGTTGTGAGAATGATATTTTCCAATAATCTACGTACCAACATATCTGCAATTAATTAATTATCCGACTAAATAAATTTAATTAAATTCTTATAATATAGGGAAAAAATTGAGGCAAGTATAATAAAATCTTATCTGCTTTGCTTTAAACAAGGATGTAAGAAAATATCTGTAGAAGACTACAAACGGGTTAATTAAGTTTTGCCTATATATTACGCCCTTCATATAATTGTAATTCTATCAGAGATAGCTTGAAGCGATTTTATTTTACGTTAGTCAGGAGAAAAATTTCTTTTCCACTCGCTTCTAGATGATGTGTCTATATATGACGAAAGCACAAAAAGGCAGCGAAAGTTTTATTTTTAAGGTTCAATTGCGCATACAAATGTTACAAATACAATATAAGACGATGTCAATATAGAAGTCAACAGATGTGCAGAACAGTGAAATACACAAGTTGGAAAACAGCTCGCGAATGCGCCGCCGGGTCTTGAAAACTCCTCTACTCTCAACTTTGCAGCTATTTACTTTTTACAAAACAGTCGTTCTCTTCTAGTTCTCTTCTTCACTCAACGAGTTGTTTTTTCTTCTCACTGAAGTAACTTTAGGAGACATTATCAAGCGACAAGCATTTTTAATATTCTGACACAATTAAAATGACTTGTGTCCTTATCTAAACGAATATTTTACTCATTCGAAATAAGAAAAAAGCAGGAGAGAAGAAATAGAAAGAAAATGAGTTGAACGTTGTTTTATAGAGAACCACTTGAACGAGCCAGGCGGGATCCATTACCGTCCACTTCCGGAGTTTGTCCGGACCTTCAACTTATCACAGCACTAAAAATAAGAAAACGAACGTACCAAATAGCAAAATGAACAATTCGCAAACGCCTTTTCCAAATTAACTGAAATGCCTTTAAATATCTAATTGATTAAAGTTACCATGACCACAGTAAAAAGAGAGAGAGAGAGGAATAGAAAAGTTTTATGTAATAATATATATCAATATCGACGTAGAACTTTCTGGACAAGCAATACATTTGGGACCAACGATTGAGATAATTGAAATAAATCTTGAGAAAACGAGGCACTCAATGAAATTATTTTAGATTTTCTTAAGGCGCGCGCGTAAACACTACGAACGCATCGCATCGTTCGCTATTATCATTAATTAGACCAATTCCAATTAATCACATACCCTTAAACAAGCAAGAGAGAAAAAGAATAAAAAAGCTAAATAGAAGAGAGTAAAATGAGAAAATAAAGGAATCATTTGCTTGCTCGTTAACTGTTTAATAATTTCTTAACGTAATGGGATGCAATTTGTTTCAATGATATGAAAATGTTTGTCAGATAATAAAAATGCAAAATAAAGATGAAAGGGGGGAAATGGATGTGATGACAAAGTTGGTTGTTGGTTGGAATCGATGTGAGATGTTTGTTCGCATATGTTTGGAAGAGTGAGTGATATTGGCATAGACGCATATTCGTGAAAATAAGCGCAGGGAGCGCGCGCCAGAAGTTCGTAATATGATTTAGATGTAAGATGTACCGGATGTTGCTTGAAATCGTGACCGGAAGTTTTGACTGCATAATATACTTTAGTAAAAGGAGATAAAAAAATTCGAAGAAAATGTTCAAGGGGGAAAAATTTAAAGCTTTTCAGAAGGGTGCTGTTGAAGTGTTAAAATTGTTACCAATTTCTGTTGATGTTTTTTCTTTTTTTTTTAACACAAGTCTTTTGTTCAGACAATATTTTATAATAATATATTGTTTTGTGAGAGGAGGACGAAAGTGATATATAATTTCCAATAAGGTACATTCGCGGCACTCGATCATCCTATCTTCCCACTATAGATATTAGTGAGATAGAAGCGAGGATGGAGGTTATGAAGTGTGAGCAGAAACAGCTGGTGTTGACGGCGTTATGCACCCGGTTCAAGGGATATCAAATATTGAAAGTGGAATATTTTGTAAGACAGTAAAGTTTCCGGGACGATGGTCACAAAATCGACGCAAGCATTAGAAAATAAAATGAAAGAAGCGAGATGAATAAATATAAAAATGATATTATTGCAAGATTCATATTATTAAAAACCATTTCTACACGTGCTTGAAGGTGGAGACGATGATCTATTATAGCTGTAAATTGTGTTTCTATTACCCTATAGGAATGCCACAATGACACACAAATGGAACGTGTGAAGATTTATATATTATAATATGTTACGCAGGGATGGAAGAAACAATTCAAACG
The DNA here is from genome assembly GCA_027574845.2 of Deinopsis erosa. Lineage (NCBI taxonomy): Eukaryota > Metazoa > Arthropoda > Insecta > Coleoptera > Staphylinidae > Deinopsis > Deinopsis erosa. The sequence goes on from JAODFZ020041103.1 coordinate 8,927, forward strand.
TTACTTGAGGGTATAATAATGCAGTCTTCGAATCGTTGTCTAGAATGTGAGAAAGCATGATAGCATACTGTTTAGACTAGAATTTAAATTGGGTCAGTCAAAGTAGTAAACAAGCTGTACAATAGTCCTATCGGAAATAGACCCTTCCGTTATCTATTCCAGATAATAATCCTAATAATGAATATTTGAGTTTGATAGTAATCAATTATCACGTCTCACTAACATACTTAATAATTGCATTTATAAATTATGATAGAAGTCTAGATAACATATTTTTGAATTGATTGAAAGTGATGTAATTTTTTTTCTTGTTGCAGTACTTGCGGTAGTTGAAGCGTGAGCAGATGATAAATGATTGCTTGCGTTGTATTTGGTAAAGCTTTGATATATAAGAGAGTATAGGGGATGAAAGTGAAGAGAATAAGGCGAAGAACAAGAAGAGTAAAAATGTGCGGCGACAAATATTTCGAGAATAAGGATGCATCGAATAAAGGGCAAATATATGAAAATGGGATGGCTTTTTTACGTAAAGTATAGAGCTAGAAATGGGATCCACGCATCAGCCCGAAGATAAAACATACGAAATTCCTCGAAATTGGTTCTGTGCCAAAGCAATTTATTTTTTACATTCAAAATGCATGTCCGAAATAAATTGTATGTACAAAATCGTTTTCGTTTTTTTTCTATTTGTTATGTTTGCATGTGTCGATCAAATAGTATTGATGAAGTTGCAGGTGGTACGGGTCGTCTTAAGTGATTGAGTCTTCTTATCGACTTTATGAAGCGTCGCATCGTTTGTTCAGTGTATCCGGGCTGAGTTCCTTTGTAGACAGCCGCACCGGATCAGCCTTTTTATCCACGCTTCAAGAAAGTAACTTACTAACGGATGGGCTAATCTATGAGCCATGTGATGACATATTGTTTAACAAGAATATCAAAAACGATGAACAAAAAAATATGATGATAAGGATTTGGAAGCGTGAGCGTTTATTACTATCAAAAATTGTTATGGTAGTTACGAACTGGTGAGTAGGGGTTGATGGGGGAGGAAAAGAGCACGTGGATCCGGACGGAGTCTGCGCTAGTATAAACGGCGGGCACCCGGAGGAAGTTCAGATTCCGCGTGCCGTCCGGAGCGGGAGTTTGTGTGTTGTTGGGTAATGCGCTCGGTCACTCATCGACATGCCACCCGCGCTGTTGGTATTAGCGCTGGTCGTTCTATTCCAATCCGTCGAACTTCACGGTAAGTGTTTTCTTTATGGCTTTCTAAACCATCAGTTTTACCATTTTAAATTTTAATTCTTAATTTCCATTTAATTATCCTAATATCGTGATTTTGGGTAATACTGTGCATAATATTAAGTGTTAGTGAAAAGTCGATTAGAAGCATTAGTAAATCACGTCTGCGTTCCCAAAAGAGATTACTTCCGATAGTATAACCGCAACCAGCACAGTTTGGTTTATGTCGGGATGGGAGCTTCCATATACTTGTTGGTGAAACTTGGACAGTCTTGGAGAAGTTTTGGTGCGACCGCGGAGAGACATATTTCACGCTGGCACCGGGCGGAACCGGTTGCTTTAAACGAGCCGAACTCTACCGCGCCGTGTCTCTCATACCACAACCCCTAAGACATCCACTCACTTGAATACTATTGCACACTACAGATAAGACAAACCAACAATTACAACTCTTACATTATCATACCCGCACATACTAGAGACATTACTATCAAAACTTTTCAACTTTAACATCATGTAATTTGACAAACGTTGCAACTAACCACATTTTTATTATCATCATACCGCTATATTAAAGATACCACGTCTTAATTAACGTCAATCAGCATAATAAAAGTAATAAAATATGCAAAAAAAACTACTTGTAATTTAAAAATTGATTGGAATGAGTAGTTACGTGTGAAGAAAAGTAAATGCATAAAATGCATTGCGTGCATTCTGGTTATAATGTTTACTAAGTTTTGTTTAACTTCTTTATCTTAACAACAACATTAAATATTCCTATGTAAATAATTGTAAAAGCTTTTTTCAAACACTTATAATTGAACAACCGCTAATAACTTCTACATTTCGATTATTGATTATCCTTTCAATTCGAAAAAAGTACATTTAAACGTTTGTAAAATTAGGTAAAAATGTATTGGATTTAATGTTTTTGTAGTATGATAGGCAATGAAAAAAGAAGGTAATTAGTTGTTAACTAATTACGAAATGCTGTAAGATTAATTCAAAGCATTGGCTTTACAAAGTTTTGTCTTTTTGTAGTTTATTTTCTCTATAGATAAAAGAAAAGCTACCGTATGTGATTGGATTAAATAATTGTGCAGTCATTTTCCTTTTCATTTTATTTATATTGTACATGTATGCCTATGTGCGTTTTATTAAAAACTTTTCAGTATTTAAAAACACATTTAAATTTGCAATGCACAAGTGTATGAAAAATGGTTAATATTTATGAAAATTGCGAGCATGGCAGAGAGAAAGAAATTCCCAAACGTGAAAGCACGTTATAATTATAGTGGTATTGTTGTAATATTCATAAAGCTTGCGTTCACTACAAGGAAATAAAACAAAGAGCTTCACCAAATTATCAGCTTGATTTTTATAATGAAAGAAAGAAAGAAATAAAAAACAGTTATAGTATATACCTTAATATAAGAGTCAGCGTAAATAATTATGTGTAGTGTTTATTTGTGAATGAAAAGTAGAAATTGAGTCAATTGTTTTGAGATAATTTCCTTTAGTGTCGTTTATATGTGAGGTAACGAATGGAGCGACGTGCAATGAGTATGGAAGGTTCACATTAGCTTGATGCGGGCACCCTTAGGACAGTATAGAAAGGAGTTATGGGTATTGCGAGGACATAGATCGAGTTTCGTTTGTTCTTGGGGCGCCGTTTCGCTTAGCGCTTACGAATGTTTGTCCTCAAGTGTTTGGCCCACCTCCAGTCATAGATGAATTGTAGGCTTGTTTAATGACCCAAAAGTCGTTGCGGCACTGCTGCAGTCCTAATCCATTAACACTCTTTCCATTATCAAATATATATATGTATGAACATACATATCTCATTTCGTATCTTGTCTGCGATTTGTTTTGATTATGATTAGGTGCAAAGTCGTGTGGCGGTACGTTATGTGAAAGGTTTCGTCTCACTTCATACTCCAACTATGTATGTATGGATGTGTGTATGTATGTCTGTACGTATAATACACATTCTCAGTTCATTAATATTCGTAGCGAAGCATAACCCATCATGTCGACCGAGCCTCCGCTCTTTGATTGATGAGCTCTGCAGCGACCAATCTTCGTGCAAAATGTAAACGAACGCAAATTGGCCCAAGGACTACATTATGCTCCAGATTGCTAGATTTACTTTACCTGATGTTGATTTAGATTCTTATCGATTACAAACCACGAACAATGAATAAATAACTTTATTGTAGTATGCACTCTTCAGTTCACTCATATTACATAATAATTCCATTTCACTCTACATTGCAGTACTGAAGTTTAGACTCTTCAAATATACACTAACAAAAATATAACTGGAATGTAGTAACGAGCAAATCACTGACGTGGAAAATGAACTTGCACACCTGTCCACCCTTTCTTTCCTCTTCTTTCACATTTTATTTATCTTACTAATTATAATTAGTACTAAGAAAGTTTTCTTATATAGCAAACGCGCCAGAACAAATTAAATGCCTTTTGCACGCACCTACACATGTACATTTAATTGCCAAAACTGAAATCGTCTAAAAATCAAATTGCGAACGCATCAAAAACATATATTAGTTAATCATTCACTAAACTAACTAATTAGTAGTTAATACAAAGTGCATTTAATGAGCTGACGTTGCTTAATTGTTAAAGGCGACTCAAACATCAATTAAAATTATTATAATTAAATCGATTACATCATTATATAATGCAATTATGCTGTATAATACTTTATATTTAAGTTATCACACTTCAAATTATTAGAATTATAATAAACGACCAATAGGGGTGTTTCTCACAAAACCTGGTTTAATTAAATAAGTGAAAAAGTAAATTTCGTCAAATAATCAATAATAATTAGCATTCTAAAATGTAAATTAGAAGCACATTCACTAATCTGCATGTAATATTTTGTGCAAGTAAAGCCAACTGTAGATAATATAATTAAGTGAAGTGAAATACAATTTGTGCAAGTAGTCTAGAAGGCAATAAGACATGCCTAATTTTGTCGTTAAAATAAGGATGAATTAGTAAGAGAGAATAGGATGAAAATGAGATGTGAATGTGATATTGATCTAACTAGTTCGTAACACTTAATTATATGCATATTATTTAATTATACCGTATACCTCACTATCAAAATGTTAAGTTGGTTTTCTATTTGTTATAGACACAGTGGTTTAGTTAGAGTGATATGCAGTTTCGTTAGATGCGTTCTATATGATATAAAATATTTACCATTCATATATGACTCTCTAACATGCCAATTTTCAGGTCAAATATGCATTGAGACCTGAATAGCGATGAAGCTCGACAGGAGCATTATAAAATATTCAAAAGGACGTTCTTTTTTTGAATGCACACGCATGTATAACGCAAATAAATTTTGCGGTTTCGATTACATTCATTTATTTCTCTCTATTTTTTATATTTTGAAAAAATACGCTTTGTATAAAAATAGCTTTTTGTTAGTTTTTCCTCATTTTCTGTTGCTGCTGCTGCTGCTGCTGTTGCTGCTGGTGCTACTGTGTATTCTTTCACAGAGCACCATAATAAATAAAAGGCAATTTATGGAAAAGCTTCACTTAATTAATATGAAACAATTTATTTAGAAGATTGTTTGTATAGTGTTGCTTTAGTTATTTAGCATTTTAATATATTAATTACATTTCATTCTCCAACAAACCAATTTGCTTTAAAACAACGTTTGTCATTGCATAAATAATATTAATGTTGCATTAAGTACATTAATGTGTAGCAATATTGATAAGAAATTGCTATAAATAAATTTTATGTTAATTAAGTAAATGGAAAGAGAAGGATGTTATATATATATATATAAAAAAAGGATTTTTCTCTACCGAACGTCTTGTTATCAGCGGTTGTAAAAAATCTTTCGTTCAAGTTGTCTCGTATATGTAAAGGGGGACCTCTTATCAGCACATTTTATACAATTTGAAATGTTGCCAAAAATATTGTTGTCGTCTATTTATCGATTGATAAGTAAGAAAATTATTATTTATATCATTAAATATTAATTGAATTTTGCAATATCTTTATGAACTAGTATAGAGTAGCAACACTGTCATAAATTTAGTATTTTTATTTTCTTTTTCTGAACAAACAAGAAGCAGAAGGTATATATAAAAGCGCGCGAAAGTTATACATTATGTACGTGCCCAATGCAATTTTAATAAGTCTTGGGAAATTTTCTGTTGCAGGAAGGAGAACAAGGAATACAGAGTCGAACGGAATTTCCGTTTTGGGAGATTTTAATCACGGTAAGTCGTTACCATAACGATAACTATTTGGAAGTAATAGTGGCCGTACCTGGTCCTCTTACCTAATATGACTTTTGAAAGCGCATATAAGCAAAGACTCACATTATTTCTGAACTTTCGCTTACTTTATTTTATTTTTTGTTGCTTTTTACATCTAAGAAACTAGGCGATAATAAAAAAGGTAACGAGATTAAGGCCCCGAACTGTTCAAAATGGACTAATGCAAGCAAACGCATTGAATACACAATGTTTTGACCCAACCCTTCGATTTCTTTTAACACATAAACATCGACAATGATTGAACACCCCCGGATTTTATATTTATAGTTGAACGTTTTCACATATAAATTAAATAAATTTTAATAATAAATAAAAGCAATGATCATGTTTATACAACAAAAGCAAACTTTTTAACTTTATTACTAATTCTGCTTTAATATTATTGTAATTTTGAAAATATCAGCTAACACAAAAGCAATCTAAACAATATCATGTTATTAGTTATTCAATTGTCTGATTTTTACATTTAACATTTTTGAGAATAACATATTTCGAAATGTCACATAAAAGTTTTATAATTGATTTATACGATTTAAGTACTAAATATTTTAAAATTGTTCGAGATTACGGTTAGTTTACTAGGAATTATTAATGAACGTAATAAATTTGTGATGTTTTAATTAAAAAAATTTCAGTTATTTTTATTTATTAATTGCCTTAATTATTTAAATCTACTAATTTAAAATTTTCATTTTTAAAGGCTTGTATTATTTATGTATTCAAAATGCGTAACAAAGTAATAAAGGTGTTTTGGTGGATGCGCCGGATTTATGACAATTGTCTATTGAAATTTGTATTTTGTTATTAGTATAAATTGTATATTTAGCAGTTACTATTGAAATATTATAAACATAATCAATATTTCATAACCATAACACAAAACAATTTGAAATTTTTAACAAAATATAATTAAATCAAATACAAACATGATACGATTTGCAAATTTTTATGATATAAACAATAATAAAACATAGCTGAAAGGTATAGCAATACAAATCACTAGAATAATTGGTTTCAAACAAACCGGTATATAAATTTATTACGGCTTTGTATTTATAGAATCACAAACTCAACTAATCTTTATAAGACATGCATACAAATGCTACAATAGGTTACACGTTAGTTTATTTTAATTAAAAAAATAGATAAAAAATGTATAGAGGAGAATGCTTTGTAGATTGTACTATTGTTTGGCTATTGTTAAAGTTGACATTAAATTTGTCTAGTGTAAATGGAAGAAGATTGAATGTCACTTACGATTAAACATTTGTGCGTGTGACTTATCATTAGTCATGTCATGTCAAACGTTTGTAACCAGTGGGAAAAGTTTAATAGCGGAAAAGATTTGTTTTACGTAAAATATCGTTTATATTAAACTGACACTAATATTTTTACCAAACATATTTTTGGTATTGTTGCATCCAATAATTAATATATGTAATAAAAAACACTAAAATATTTGCGAAATTACACATTTCAATTGCGTTCATATAAATAATGTGTGGTGTTTTATATAAAATATTTTTAGATAAAATATGGTTTCACAATTTAATAATAAAATGGTTATTTTATTTATTTATGCTTTCTGTATTTGCTAAAGCGTTATGAGAAAAGCCATACATACAGAAAAGGCATGCATTGTATAAAACAAATGTGCATTATATAAAATTAACTTTATTTTGCGTTAAATTTATGAAGCGATATTATTAAAAAAGTAAAGATCATAAATAATCTAATAAAAAATACGCGCAATTTATATGTATATATATATGGGCGCAAAATGTGCGATGATAATTAAGAGTAATTAAAGAAAATTTTATGGATAAATGCACTAAACTAGATGGCAGTTAATCTCAGTTAAGATAATAGGAAGTTACAGCAAATTTAACACAACATCTAGATCTCTTGCAGAAATGTTATTCATTTGCTAAAAGTCGGTCGAGGATTGGTTCTACTACACCGAAGCAAATGTGCGCTTGCAAAGTTTCGCTCGACCGAACTCCACATTTCACAGAATCCTGTAGGAATAGCCTTTTGCAAAACCCTTATCATTCTATTAGTGCGTGAAACCGGCCCGTAACGCGTACTCAGCACAAAAAAATATAACCTACCCCCTATATCTTTTTAACCCTTAAGGAGGAAAAAAAGAAATGACTTACAAGAAACGCATCACTTTCATTTATTAAATCACAAATAAGTAAATGAAGCAATTTACCATTCAGTCAGCCATTACTTGCCATGTTATTTGTTTGCATGAATATGATAGAACATCAGCTCACATTGAAATTTGTCAGGTGTTTCAGATTCCTAACATGGCAATGTATAAACTTAGATCGTTTTAAACTAACTCTCAAACAAGAACAACAACAAAATGATCGTAAAAAGTAAATAGAAATTTATTGAGTAAATGTATTCGTTTGCATTCATAGGAAAGTGCATGTTTTAAATCTAATCTTATGCAGTATGTATACGAAGGTAAATGTAGATATGACGCACATACATTTGCGAAATGAAAATACATTTAATTATAATGTTGGTGGTGGTGGTGGTTGTTCAAGAGTAATGCAAAACGTTCGGAAATAATGTGTGCTCGATTCCCATGGGTAATAAATCCATCTCAGTCCTAATGATGAAGTTTATGAAAGTTAAGTTTTATGAAATGTGTATCTCATTCCTGTGCTCATATGAGTACGAGTGTTTTTGGTAAACACAGAACGTTCAAAGTTTGAATTTATGATTATATGGAGGAAGAGTTAGTGTGTACTCTATGTATGATATTTTTATTGTTTTTATAAAATTTTTAAATGTTTTTGGCACTGATTGTCGGTTGAATAATGTTCGTTTTTACAGAAATGTCATTTCCCCGTTTTGCTGAGCCCATCCCCAATGTGACAGTGACGGTTGGAAGAGATGCACTGCTAGCTTGCGTGGTCGAAAACCTACGGGGATTCAAGGTGAGTGGGGTCGAGGTGATGGATTGCTTTAGGAAGGATTATTGGATCGAGCAAACGACAAGGGACCTCGTCTAGAAATCGAGTTTCTTTGTCTGTCACAGCACTATTCGTATTAAGGAAGAGAAGGAAAACAATAATATATAAGGCGACATTCGCACCGACAATGACAGTAAAGGAAAAACCGCGCGCGCGAGGCCTTTACTATAGAAATTTATGCGAGTCACTTTTTAAATCGATTTCATGGATCTAGTACCTCTAAAAAAAATAATAACATTAGCGTATAGGCAGCTCATATATAAACAATAAAAGGGTGAGGTAGAGAGGAGAAAACAAACTTGAAAATGTAAGTACGATTCCTCAGAAAAAGGAGTGAGGAATTGTTCGTGAGCAGAATGCGCTTCAGGCCTTTCTCCTCTTGCTACGTTTCAGACTTTTTTGTTGGGTCTCTCTCGACAGACTAGACGACGTGCACAGTTTCCCTGATTCACATATATACTGTGAGGGCATGTTTTCATTTTACCTATTCGTATACCTTTTACATCATCAGTTAGCTACATAACACGAAATGAACTTGATCAATTTAAAACCGCAAACACAATCGCAAACTGTTTTACTTGATTATCTACTATAGAAAAACCCCATTTCACTCTTAAATTATTCAGAAATTTTATATAAAAACGAAATTGTAAATCGATACGTCTGGAATGTTTTGCAGGTAGCGTGGGTACGTGTGGATACACAAACGATTCTCTCAATCCACCATAATGTCATCACGCAAAATCCTCGCATATCTCTAAGCTATAACGACCATCGTTCGTGGTACTTGCATATCAAAAACGTTCAAGAAGCTGACAGAGGTTGGTATATGTGCCAAGTCAACACTGATCCTATGCGAAGTCGACAAGGATATCTACAAGTTGTAGGTTAGTTTTAACTACCCTCAAACCTTTCTCATCTCATCCTTTGCCATTTATTTTCATTTGACCTATAACCACTGAGACCATGTACTTCTAACAATAACATCAACATCTAAAAAAACCTCAACGCCACCGCGATGGACAAAAATTAATTACCTTTTGTTCTACAATGACCGTTCATTTTCATTGTATGTCACTTCTATATAACGCGCAATTTATTATATTTTTACTCGTAACTTCTGTTCTGTTTCCGACACCTGGAATTTGAGTTATCTGCTTTCATAAACAATCAAATTTAAACACTAATATAACAAAAAATTGTTCCGCTTTATATTACGTGCTCATTAACCAAAATTGATCCCGAAAACTGTTTTTTAATTAATGCAAATTTATAGTTTTATAACTAGTTAATTAACATTCATGATAATTGAAATTATGCATAAACAGCTTTTTGTTTATGTAAAATATACATGTAAAGTAAACAAAAAGTATTTGTTGGTAAAATAATATTTTACAAACGCAAATTTTGTTTTCAACAGTACCTCCGAGTATCGTTGATCGTGAGACAAGTTCTGATATGGTCGTGTTAGAATCTACTAATGTTAGTTTGACCTGCAAGGCAACGGGTTATCCTGAACCATATGTTATGTGGCGACGTGAAGATGGGGAAAACTATCGTTACAATGGAGAAAATGGTAATTGGATATGGAAAGTGTTTGCATTTATAATGAAATTGGTGATTTTTTATAGTAAATGTCGTTGATGGCGAAGTGCTGTTTATAACAAAAGTGAGCAGATTACATATGGCAAATTATCTGTGCATTGCATCAAATGGAGTTCCACCCTCAATTAGTAAACGTGTTCAGCTACGTGTACAATGTAAGTTTATGACTAATGCATATGTTTAATAAACAAACCAAAGTGCTATATTTTGTTAAATATTATCGTGCGCACTCATCATTAATTCATAAATTTTCGATTTTTGGTTTGTATGCTATGTATATAAAAAAACCGAAATGCGCGCATTTCAAACAAAGATAGAAACAGATGGAAAATGGCATTGCGGTATAAATCATGGAAACGCGTTGACGATCATCCACTTCTCTTCAACATTATGTATTCCTCTTGATGCTTTTATTTCGAAATCACAATAAAATGACATTTTAAATTTGATAGGTGTACGCTTTGCAAAGATTTGATGCTCTCATTTTATATAGCGGTTGTTTTATTGAAAACTCAAACTGCTATTGATGTAAAATCTATATTTTATTGTTCTAATAGCTCATTATTTATGCGATTCCATTATAGTTCCACCAATGCTTACAATACCTAACCAGCTTGAAGGTGCTTATATAGGACAAGATGTTATGCTTGAATGCCATACCGAAGCTTTCCCTACATCTATAAACTATTGGACAACTGAACGTGGTGATATGATTATTTCAGGGAGTAAGTAACCTTTAGATATGTACGTTTTTCTGTTTTTTTTTTATTAATCTTGTCATATTGAAATTTACATTAAAAATGCATCAGACGAACAAAAAAATGGAACGATATTAATCTTGTTATATCAGCATACGTAAAAAATCTTTGTTTTTAAATGAAACAAGTTGATAATGTAAACAATTGTGCTGTATAGAAAGAAGGAGAAAAAAATGGTCTAAAAGAAGAAAGTTTTGCGGCGTGATTAACGATTCATTTTGATTTATATATCTTGCTAGGCTATTGATCAATCAAAGCATTGCAGGCGTAACATGCAAGTCCACTTTAAACAGTCTTGAGTGTGTCAACTCGACGTCCCCAATTAAACTTCAATTAATTAATGGTTTTCATTAAAAGATAAATCCCTCACGTTTTTTCCCCATCTACCGATTAATAAATTTATTTATGTAAAACTCTTTTTATGTTCAATTATAGGTGAGAAGTACGAAGCGGTGTCGGTTGATAGCGGTTACAAAAAGTATATGATGCTGAAGATTAGAAATGTTGGTTCAAATGATTTTGGTTCGTACAAATGTGTCGCAAAAAATTCGCTTGGTGAAACTGACGGTGTGATTAAACTAGAAGGTGAGCAAGCAACTTAATTTATCGAAAGCGCTTTTCTTTATGCATATTGTTAGTCCGTATTCCGGCCGTTACATTATGGTGATGCAATTTCAGAAATCCCGGCTCCCACGACTATAAGAACGACTACCCATTTTCCAACAATGCTCCCAAAAAAGAAAGGTACGAGATAATGTACATGAATAAACATTTGTGCAAATGAACGAAACGCCTTGCTCTTACTCATTCATTTCATTCTTATTTCTTCTTTTTTTCTTCGTTTTTTTTTATTATCATTATTATCATCGTTATTATTTCCATCATTGCTTGTACTTACAATTCATTATTTTCAAATACTAAATTCTCTAGCGCTTGTAATAATAATTTTGATGATAGCAACGGTACGGGTTATAAAATACTATTCGGTTTTCCACCTGCTGGCAAACATTTTATTGCGATGTGAATAAATGAAAAATGTCATTTAGTTAATATGATTACGGTAGACTTTGAAATGTCATAGAACGTTTTTTTTTGCTATCTCAATAATATTTATATCTAATTCAGGACGGGGTCGCGTTGGAGATCGTCGTGAACGTGGAGGCGGCTCCGATGACAACCGGGTAATTGGTGGAAAAGTCGAAGACGGGAACATAAATTCAGGTGAACATTTCATCATGGCAAAAAAAGTCTTCAATAATATTTTTTAATGTTGTTCCAGAATATGATTATGATGGAGAATTTACATTACCGTCAAATCGACCACCGATCATACGGGAACCGCCTGGTGCTTATAGTAAGCATCCTTCATCTCTTCCTGTGCCAACGCTCATATCGTTATTGCTGATGTTAGTTTTTACGGTGGTGCTTACACGAAGGTGATCTTTTTATTGAGAAAGAAAGAAGAAAAAGATGTAAAGAACACTTTTTTATGTTTTCGTTTTTGTACACATATCCAGTGCGAGACTGAAATTTGACCTGTATATAATGTATAAACAAAATATGGTGTGTTTATTTACTAAGCTATTGTTAATGCATAGGGCAATGTGTAATTCTGTACATAAATTTACTACAACAAAAAAAAATAATAAAAGGAAACAATGCTGTATTAGTAAAATGAAATAATAAATGCGCTAGAAACTTGCCTCGATTGTGAGTAGTGCGTAATATGTATTTTAGTTTAATATTAAGATAGTAAATAAAATATGTGGCAAACAAATGAATTCAAAAAGTAAACTTTTTAAAATGAGTGCACTTCCAAATGAATTTTTAGTTTTATTCCTTCCTTTCCTTAATAATAAAAGATCGAATTCAAAGAGTAATATCGACTCTGTGTACTTTAAAACGAAATCCTTTGCAATATCCCTTCAATTTCACTGGCAATATCTTGCTCATTTTATTGAGCCCAGATGGCTTAACTTTTTTGGGTACACCTTACGTTTGAGAATTTTTTTGCAATAAATAAATCGGTATTGCACGCATTTGCACAACTTTCTAATTGCGAATATTGCACCTCGCACAAATCACTCACTCTTCGAACTCGTTTTCAATTTTTCTCCTCGTTTTTTTTTTATTAAAACGAGAAAAGTTTTGTGCTTCCTATTTTATGTAATGAATAAAATGTGTTGCCTTAGGTTCTGTTTTTTATGTGCGAGTATGTAGTTATCGCTTTTGTGTGCTCATTTTCATTGGATTATCAGGATTTTCATGTGCCATGATTTTTCGCTTTCTCTGCAATGCGCGAAAAACTCAACAATTTACAAAACAGTTATAAATCAAGTACGGTAAAATGTGTTTTGGGTCAGTTGTTTTAATGCAGACAAAACTGCATTATTAACCAGTTTTCTAAATCTAATTAGGATATCTTGAAGTGGAGAGGAGTTGCTAGCTAGGATATTCCCTCTTGCATAATATAGAGACAAATATTGCTAAGGTCGTTCCTTATGATTCAAAACGCCACAAGCTTTAATAATGATGATTAGGGAAATTTTGTTAGCGCACTGTGCGCATTCACTTAATAAAATAAATGTATCAGGTTAAGTTAATCTACATATAGAAATCATTGCAGTAAATAGTAAAGTTTTGAAGACGCAAGACCTTTAATTTTAATTTGCCCTCGGGACGTAATTCATTATTATGCATGAGCTCCTCGGTCCCCAGCTGGGAACAGATTGGTCTGCATACAGAACAGAAGTTTGGATAACGCATAGCAGTAGCAAGCAAGGTAACACCGTGAAATGGAACTGCTCGACGATACAGTAATCGAGTGCAATAAACAACAAACACACCCCCTTACATATAACACCTCAAACACAATTATAGCTTACCGTTTGTTTTCGCAACATTTCCTTCTCTATTTAATGTAATATTCAGAGAAAAAGTAAAGTGGTATGAAATTGGTAGACTATTTTGAGCTTCCCATATTCCGTTAGATACAAACTTGTCACTTTAACTCGTTGTCGAAATCACATTAAGCTGTTCACTCCACCTTCTGAATTAATAAATACCTTGATAGTGCATTGTCAAATCGATGATGGTCGCTTGGGACATTTCTTTTTTCCAAATTTTACATTCGCAATCGGTAAAATATGTTTCAGGTCCAATCTATTGCGAAGGATTGGTCGTCTAACAAGTGACAGCTAAGGCATCAACTCCTCTGGGAATTTTATGAGTAATGGTTTTATCGTCAGCGAAAAGACAGTTGCACGCGTATTTTCAAACTTTCTCCGATATATATGTTTACTCAACAACAAAGTATTGAAAACATTTGACAGGTCATTAACAAGGTTTTTTATTCTCTTGAATATAAAAAAGTATATGCAATTATTAAATTAATGCAATTAGTAAATAAACCTTATACACAAACAACATTTCATATCATCAAAAGAAATCAATCTGTCCGACTCTTATTTGAACTAATGGACAATTCAATTCTCTTTGTCGTTCCGCAACGAATTAATCAAGATTCTACTATTACATCTCAAGAGCTACTTCCACAAACCCCAATTAGTTTTACAAACCGAAAAAGCAATCTACAATTATTTCATTCACAAGATGAAATAAGACAAAAAACAAAGCATAAAAATAAAGTAAAAGAAGTATAAAAGCGAATATAAAACTTTTTGGTATAATTGCACAATATCCTTTCAACATTATATTTTTTTTGTATTTGTTATGGTTTGCGAATGCAAAAAGATAGCGATTTCGGATAGGATTCATTTCGGTGGGGTGGTAAGGTTACAGCGTTCCAAAACAGATAAATTGTTGTTGGGGGTAAGCAGTGGCATAGTGCGGTAGCCAGATTTATTGCAATTGAGGACTATATATAGGTGGAACCAGCAGTTAATTTGTAATTATTGCGATTCTGATTATATATTATTGCTTATCACATTAAGCGCAGAATCATTCTTTGTTTCAACATGGAAATTCATTAATGTGAATTCGTATGCGTATGTTTTAATTACCCTCAAGCTTTCGATGCACAATGCTGAAAAAATATGTTCTGAAGATCTGTTTGTGTTAATAGTGTTTGTTTTGTGAAATCGTTTGGAAAACGCCACTTTGTACTCGCTTTTACTCTACATGTTGAACACAAGTACTACCAGAGGCAATAATTAAAGGTTCTTCCAATTACTAACGCCTCACTATCACTAAAAGCTGCACGCACGTTCCTAGAATAATTTTGAAGTATTTACAGCGCACAAATAAGATCAGTGTAGGAAAGTTTATTCAAGTGCGTTAGATAAGATGAAAATTAAAATGAAAGATGGATTTTGTATATAAATTTACAATTTACACATATGTTGGTATATAGAACAAGTCCAAAGTGAATTAAGAGGGTAAGTAAGTAGCTTCAACAAGTGTAACGTTCTGTGGCTCGAGATTTTCTTCGTGGCACGCCATCACTTTGCCCTGTGAACTCCCTTCATCTATTATACAAGCCAGACAATTTATTTTCCTTAGCTCAAACAGAGAAGATGCTGAATATTGCATTGTGCCTTACTCAAGCTCGCTTTCATTTTGCAATCTTTGCGTTATAGGTGTTGGGTGGATGTTTGTAGAAATGAGCAGTGAATTTCACTTTGCGAGGAAGAAAAATAATGGGCGGCCAAATTAAACTAAAAAAAGAGGATAAAATCTAAAAATAAGAGAATCCATGTTTTGTGTATGTTTGAGTTGCAGCTGAAAGCATTTGAAGGAAGTAAATGTGAAGAACTATTGTATTTTTAACGAGAGCTTGTTCAAGAGCACCCCCTGTACGACTCGAGTACAACATACGTACATCCATACATACATGTTCGTAACCCCGTGAGAATGTACGACAGCAAAGTTTACTTTTCCAGCCACGTCGTGATTCTATTGTTGTGAAACGTGTGTCGCGGCGGATTTCCACGATGTGACAGCTGACTGGGCGCCCCCTGGGACAGGATGATTTGTGGTGGGCAGCAGACGGATACCAATATCCTCTAACCCAACATATGAAACTCTCACACTTGATCCCTTCTTGTACGCCACTTTCTATTTATCAGATGAAAGATGGCTTAACGAGTCCACTATTAGTTTCAGCTCGAACGGAGTGTGTCAAGACAAGCTGGACTACGTCTTGTACAATCCATAATCCTCTCAAAATATTATATAAAAAATATGATAAAATGAAACTAATATCACATAATTTTAAATCAATGGCAAAACGCTGCGGCGATTTTTTGATAAATCGCGATTCTCCAGAGATGCACACAGAGATAAGAAGTATAGGCAATAGTTTCGAAGATAGAGGTCGTAAATCTTTGTATTCGATCTTGAGAGAACCATAAATCGCACCTGTGATCGAGAATAACGTTAACCGGCTCACTAGTATCGAAATGCAAAAGCATCCAACGTCGCATCGCAGTCTACTGCTATTTGCTTCTAATGTGTTTCTTTGTATTTCTATGTATTTTGAATAAAAATAGAAACTCATTGCAATAAATTTATTGCAAAGGAAGAGAGCATCAACAAAATAGTTTTTCATTTAGAATTGCTCAAAAAGCAGGCAAATTGATTTGTTAGATCGTTTGTTAAATGAGTCGACGGGCGTCAGAGCATTCTGTAGAAGCACCTTTTCTGATAAAGGATCTATTGACGGTTCTGGGCACGAAATGCTAACTCAGTTGTCGGCATGATCTAATGGAAAGCAATTACTGCTTGTCAGTGTTAATTCTCAAGACGACATGCTATCACAAAAAAAAGATTTCTTTTCATCATTATTTTTTACTTAGTGCACTTTTACATGCACTCTGATGAGTTAACATGCGCTCGACTTCAATACAAGACGTGCCTGCTAATCAACAGGGAACCACTTGTTGATAAGGCATGAGAAGAAGGCCTCACTTAGTCATATAACAAGCATCCCCCGTTCGTATTCATCTCCATTTGCTTTTGCCTAAACGACATAACTTTGCGATTAATTACAAGACCGCAATATATAAGGTACGCGCTTACGCGCATTTCACCTATAACTTTCTATATATCCGTATCCGCATTGCTATAATTCACTTCCATTGACAGTACCAACAAAATAGCAGAGTGAAGTAGCAATGGCAAAGCATTACGTTATTGAATTTATCCCTTTTGATGGCAAAGCATTTCTTTTTCTTACTATACGCGACGTGTTTATTTATGCAGGCGTAAACTAAAAATATATGTCGGTTTGATTTCATTCGTTCGTATAAAATTTTTGCTACGCATCATTTTAAGTAATCGAAAAGGGGGAATGCAGAAAAAAATAGAAACAAGCAGAAAAATCTATTTTTCTTTATAAAGTAAAGTAGTTTTCGAATTATAAATGCTTGCTTAAGGTGATGATTGATGTGTAAGCAAGTGTGAGAAAGTAGAAAGCAGCTTTTGTATCTAAATGTAGGTGTGCTGCATTATTCATTGGCCACGATAAAAGGATTTGCCTTAAAACTTTTATCTGAGCAGTAATTTGTTTACAAAATAGCCGTCCAGACGAAGAAGGTTGCAAAAAAGTTTGCACCTCCGGAGTTTGAATAAATAGAATGTGTACGAGGTGGAGGAGAAGAGAGGAAAAGCAATAGGGGCCGCTGATATTGGCTTTGTTCAACTTGGGGATCAACTGTTCCCATATTGGATTGCAAGAGATCTCTAAGATTGTGAGGGATTTGCAGGAGTCCCAAATCGAAACAGAACATTTCATCCAACTTTTCCTACGTGACTCTAATACTCGTATTACGCGACTTCGATAACACCTCACCACGATTGATATTTATGAAAGCTAAAAGATTCAAAAGGTGTTTTCAGCAATGCAACTTTCATACAACACACTAACAAAAACAAAAATATATATCAAAATCTAAAGCACAAGAAAAAAAAAAACTTTTTAAATCTGTTCCAGATTATCGCCTCCATTTTGATAAAGATCATTAAAACTGAGCAACAACAAGAAATTTAAACTTTTCCTAGCATTAATATTGAGAAATTAATTATCATCATAGTAAAAGCAATTCTATATGAAGCGCTGCGATTATCTCTTGAGTCAAACTAATTAAAAGGATAGCGACATAGTCATAATTTAAGAGAGGTTAGCTAATTAACACACTTTCAACTACCACTTATGCAAATTTCCCATTTTCAATAAAAACTTATAATTATATTAATTTCAATAAAATGTCAAATATATATTCTATGTTATGTATAAATATATGTATAAATCGAAATGCAATCAAAACTAAAATATATATTTTTACGTGCATGCATCATAAAATCGCTCAAAAGATTTATATTTTTATATAAATACAACACATCAATACCACATTTACTTTATACTTTACGAAATATATATATTTTTACATAATATATTTTATTTTCCATAATAAAATTTCCAAATATAATTAAAGTTTATGTGTAGATTTAGATATGCAACACTTTTGTTATAGAAACAGTGTATTTATGGCAATCATAAACATTTTCCAAAGCTTTATATTTAAAGATACATTTATTTTTAGTAAAATTTATTAGTATTTAAATATTTATAATAGTTAATAAAAACATTAAGTGCAGTGTAAAGTTAATAACTTTTAGATAATACTTGATAAAAATAATTTAATACTGAATCCGTTAATTTCTAAGAGACTATTAAATATTTCAAAGTCCGTATTATAAATAAATGAACTACTTCTTGTTTGAATATGTTTAAAATTTAATTTATTGTTAGATCTTTCGATATTGATTTGTGCAAATATCATAAAACTTTTTAATCTAAAAGGAAGTTTAATAAAATTGTAGGTAAACTTTGTATCAGTAAAGACGAATTGAAATATAGCATTGATTTTATTATTTGTTTTTTGTCGTTTTTTTCCCTGCCCGTTTTTTACTACATAGCGTGTATGTTGTTTATATTAAGGATTTAAGTGAAGCAGTTTATAGTACAAAACAACACCTTTTAGTCTCAAACAGTAATCCTTTCAAAACTTAAAGAACTTGAGTTTATAATCTCCTTCTCATTATCTTTTATTATTTTCTTTGTCTAAATAAAAAAAAGATGAAAATTAATGGTTGCAAAACATGTAAGTATATGATACCTAAATTTATGTTGAAAGTTTAGAAAAATTTAATATTTTATTACTTTATTATATAAAAGCATTTAATTAAAATAATATTTTTTTGCAAATAATCAGTAATACCTATAAAATTATTTCTTATAAAGTAGAGTACTTACTAAAGAACCAAAGTTTCTGGTTATTACAAATTTTAATTGCTGCTCTAATAGACTCTTGCGAATATTTTACATATACACGTAAAATGGTTAAATAAATTTATATATACATTTTCGTTTTAATTAAATAGTCTACCAAAACATATAATTATAAAATAAATCCTTGATTATAATATTGAAGGTAAATTGTTCTAACTTTTTTTATGAAAAGGAATTATAATAGATTTATATAAAATATTATTATTATTATTATTATTATTATTATTATTATTATTAATATATATTATTCACTACATGCCAGTGGCGTAGCTAACGTGGAACTGTAGGAGTAAACTGCGAATATGTAACCACAAAATATTTTTTTTAGATGGATAGTAAAAATATATTACTACCTCCGTTCCAGAATAGCTGTCACATTTGATGCATAAATTTTGTTCCAGAATACTTGTCACATTTGATCAAATTTTTGTAGCTATAGCTTTAACTGTGTCAGA
>JAODFZ020041162.1:0-10251 GCA_027574845.2 Deinopsis erosa
AAAATAAATATTTAAGGGACACTTTTGAATAATTTATGCACCACCGACATTTATTCTATAATTTGTCATCGATTTCTTCTATTCCAAATGAAAATAATTAAAGTATCTATATAAATAACTTAAATCTAAACGCAAAACATACCCATCTTAATTCAATGTACATACTTACAAAAAAAAAGACCAACTAATTAATTATTCATTCGTTTTAATATCGTGTTCTGTTTGCGAATTATAAATCTCTAACGACACTTTAAAATTCTATTATTGTAAGGTAAATTTTTTATGCAAAACGATTTAGTGTAATTAAAATTTGAAAGTAATTAGGAAGTGAAATCACGCAAAAATCATATTATATATGTACGTGTATATGTGGGACGAGAGAAAGAGGGAAAAAAAACAAGGAAATCAAAATCCGAAAGATTAATTGTTCGGATAAAAAGTCTCGTGTACATTGTTTCAGATAAATAATGAAATCAACTAAAATGTCACATACATATTGAAGCAGTGCAGAAGGGAAGAATAAAGCAGTGAAAGCGTAAACCGTTTCTCTTTCTTTTCAACATTTCTATTTTTTGCTTTTTGTATGATGCTATAGAAAAAAGTGCTTCTTCATGTTCTGCACAAGATGACATCTTACTCTGTTGTAATGTCCACATCACGTCTGATAAGATGATTGTGTCAGCGGCGCACGTCCTTTTTCGTGTCATCATTGCAAAAGATGACTTTTATCCACATCAAAAAAACAGAAACTAAAATTATACTTGAAATATCATACACAACATATTATGAATATACAATTTTTTGCTGACTAGCTTAAGCTTATCAGCTATCTACTTCGTTTTTTATTTTGGCAAGGTCTAAAAAGTAAATTAAAAAAATTCATTAATCATTTGCTTTTTGCTTTGCATGTTTCATTATTATAATTTCTCCGAATTGAAATGTTTTTTACTTACAATTGCAATTAATCGTAATTAGTTAATCTATTTTTAAATCAAAGTATAATTTATTACTTTTTATAAATGGTTAGATATAAATGGCACAATATTTAATAAAAATAAATTTTGTTGTTATAAAAGTAATCCTGCAAATGTAACAAAAACAAATAATAATAATTTTGTGTAATCTAAAAACCATCAATTCACATTTCTTTTATTTTATGTTTTGCCCAAAAAAGTGAGAAAATAAAAATGTTACGATAAGAAAACTTAAATAGACAAAATGTTTTGGTGGACCTACAAAATATTCTTGAATGCATTTACAATTTAAATTCTACAAAAAGCTAATTTTTAATAATAAATTTAATTTTTAATTTATTTTCTAATCTTATAAAATATAAAAAAAAATTTATCAAAATATATTTTGTATAAATATTTTAAAGGCGGTGTAAATAGATTTAAAATAATTATTTTATTTTATAATCAAAGCTTTTATAATATAAATTTTTAATAAGCAATTACTTGCGTAAAAGTTTATTTTAAATAAAACCATTAACGTTATATAAAATTACTTTTTCATATATATTTTGAGTAAAGATTTTTTTTTATACAAAAGGAGGATCTACGTTAGGGAATTAATAAGCATTAGATTTAACAATAACGTAAGAAAAGCTCTAGAGATAAAAGCATCACGATAAAAATCGTGTATTTTTTCTTTAAGGCCAACTCTTTGGTAACTCCCTTGTCATTTATTGAACGATAATAGTTATCTTGCTTAATTATTTCTTAACTCTATTGATCCTTAAACTTTTTAATACATCATTACGCATTTTATCTACATAGCAATAGTTAGATCATCCAAGCAGATATTTTTAATAAATGATTAGATATCAATATATTACATGATCGAACACACTTTTCAAACTCCTACATTGAAGCTACGTACATACCTATAAGTCAATATAGAAATTTTCATTGTGCTGTGACATTTGCTATTGATTGAATATCATTCACGTATCAAATGCTGAATTAGCTTTTATTGACAAACTCTTAGTGGCATAGAAAATCAGATAAAATAATTTTTTTTGTCATTATTTGAAAATTAAATTGTAAATTAGCATCTATTTATCTTACGGAACTCGCGCAAACAATGTGGATGCACACAAGCTGAAAAGACAATGCGCAAAAACGTTGAAACAAACAACTGCGAGGGATGAAAAAGGAAAATACAAATAATAAACACTGGGTGGGACACATAGAGAGGAAAAGAGAGATGAATAATTTGCAATTTGCTTTTTCAATTCGACACATTGCGTATTCACCGAAATTCAATTTGAGATAATTGAATGACTACCAAACTATGCACTAACAGAATCTTATTTCTAGCGGCTACGTATACCAAATTGCTTTCAGACATCCATCTAACGAACGCACAACTTTATTAAGCGACGGAAACGGCGTGCCGTTGTGAAAAATGCGTTTTCCAAATTAAATTACCATCTATCTGATAAAATCACCTGCCAACAACATATTTACAACAAATCTATTTTGTGTTGTCATCTCACTGACTCACTGAGTTTCCATATTAAACGATCATTCTTTTAATCTTTTATTTATTTGATGTTTCGTATTGTCAAGCCGACAATATTGATTTTTCCAAACTCATATTACTCAATTTCAATGAACAGCAATTTTGTTAGGTATTATAGAAATTCATCTCGGGACAGGTACATTTTGTCCCTGACTCTGTGACTTTATAAATAAAGCTAAAAATTTACTGTTTTTCTTACACATTATACAAGAAAACATATTTATGTAAAATAAATTGTCCAGTCACACTTTGTTATAGGCGTCTTTTAAAGGACTGCGTTTGTTATGACTTTATAACCGAGTGGCGTTATAAACGATGTTACATGTTTTCGCTATTAATACCTACGTTAATTAAATTAATTATTACATATAACATATAAAAGTACATTCGTTTTACATGAATCAACTCTTTTAACAATAGTTTTGCAGCAACGCAATAAATTGAGTAATAAAAATATATTTATTACATATTTGTAAAAGTTTAAAAAAATTTGTAGTATTCATTACTTGAAAAAGAATTTAATTTTCAATTTTATTATTTTGAAAAATATGTAATTAGTAAATTACAATATCTGATAAAATTAAAAGTCGACGAAAAATAGTAATAATATTCGAAACTTTATCGTTATAATTAAATGTAATGCCCCTAATAAGCAGCATAATGCCCTAATTAAGCGATGAATTATTTTTAAACTAAATTTGAAATTAATATTTCTTATAATTGTTTATTGAAATTATTCTTTACTTTATTAAGCCAATTATTTTACTGCAAATTGCGTTTAAATTGTATAATTTATAATGACTACTCATTATGCTTTTATTTTGCCCTTTTTAATGTAATTTGCATCTTAATATGATAATTAAAATGGTAAAAATAAATTATAATATAAATAATTCAATTATAAGTTATTAATTGAATAAGGGGAAAGATTTATTATAACCGAAATAAAATAAATCTCTTTCCAAACTTTATAAAACATTTTACATTCAAAGTAAATATTTACCTTAATAAACAATGTTTTCCATATAAAAAAAGAATTTAATATAAAAATTAGGTTTGTTTTGTTAAATTACTTTCAACCAGAAGCATAAAAGAATTTAATTAAAAGAAAATTCTTAAAATCTATCTATAAATCTGTTAAGATATAAAATAGAACCTTTAAGCAACATAATAAAAAGGAAACCATATGTAAGGATGTTTCTTTTGTGATATTTATATCAATATATTGAGCTGCACCCGAGTAGATGACTGGTGAAGAAAAAAGTGACGAATGGGATAATTCATTGATATTGAAAAAAGTGTGAGCAGAGCAAAGGACGAGTATAATAAGCATTGGTAGGGAAAGCTTTGCACGTCACATAGCGTGCTAGATCAATACGGAACACACCTGACTTGACGCTAGAAGAGTAAACCAACAGGTAGCGTGATGAAAATTTCATTTACAACACTATAAAAATACATCTCGGCAATGGGGGCAAGTAAAAATGTAGAATTTTGCCCTTATTTTAACTGAAACGTACTTAGGATTCTCGTTTTATCTATGTATGTCTATTATATACTGGAGGATTATCGATTTTATAACCACAACTGTTGCTACTTTCCTATTATTTTACAAACTAAACTAATTTGCCTGTTCGCTTTCATAAAATATTTTCAAAGCAAATAAACTTAATTATTATTTACACGTTGCAATAGTTTTTTAGTAAATTAATTTCGAAAAGTTTTATTACTTTGCAAATATCAATAATACTTAATTAACTGCAATACAAATATGTTTCTATTTATTTTTATAAACTTTTACACAAAAACATTTTAACACAGAGTGCTGAATATATATTTATTTGTGATGAAAAATAACATAAAAGTTTACAAATAAACAATATTGTTATTTCAGTTTTTAAAAATTTATGCTAAATTTACATAAATTATTTTCAATTTTCATTTAATTAAATGGAAACATTCAGTATAAGCCTCAGGGTCGTAAATATTTCTAGATTTCTGAATATTATTTTTTATTTTTTAGATGAATCATATTTTGACTAAAATTCTTAAGAGAATTAATGCCAAAAGTAATATGACCCAGGAAGGACCAGGTGTTAGCCACCAGATTGAGGATCGGCCACACATTCGCAACGCACAGATACCTAATGAGCCAAAATGAACCACCGCAATGTGAAGAGTGTACCATACAGCTCATCGTGAAGTACATCATCCTAGAATGCCCCACAGGACTGAAAATATAAACCTCTATCGAAATGCTAATGGTCTATGTAGCCGAAGCATATAAAAAAAAAATATGTCGCAAGAAATGTTAAAAAATGTATAGGGGTTTATACCTTAAGGGGGGGGGGGGGGGTCTAATCCACTTTAAAATACGGCATATATGAATAAATATTGATTAAAAAAATTAAAATATGAAATTGAGTAAATTTACTAGATCCAATATAGATGTGTAAAATACAAATTAAATTTTGATCAACATTGTACATGTGGGAGTTTATTGAATGGTTTACACCTAAACATTCAAAAAGAGCCTCGAATAAAATCAATATTTATTTTACAATTACGATAGGAATAAAAATATTATACAAATATTAACTTAATTGGTAAAGTTTAGATTTATTTTATATTTAAAAGTGTGTGAGATAAATTGTGTGTAAGTTGATGAGACTTCTGTAAATGGATTTGTTGAACAACAAATTTTAAGCGTAATGCTAGAAATAATGAAAATTGTGTTCTTAGAAAAGCCTTAAGTAGAGAGGTGTTACTTTTCCCATTCAAATTCTAATTAGATTGTTCCTGTTTACTTTACTATTACATGCTTTCTATAGAAACAAACTTCATAAGAAGGCGTTTATCTATTAGCTTTATTGAAATGTTTGAATTTCTGATAGAATTAACAAAATTGTCTTTAATTAATTGTGATTTACTTGCAGCTGCTTGAAAAACTTTTCAACGCATACAGAAATTTTAATTAAAAACTGTCATAGTCGACTTGGATATTGCTTTGCATAAAAGTTATTTTTTTAGTCATATAATATGTTTTTGATCACTTTGACAACTATTTTCATTAAAAATCATTTACATATTTTTCTTTTAAACTATTTAAAATAATATAATTTTTTTAAAAGACTTCTAATTAAAGCATAAAACAAGTTAGTTGTTTTGCGTAAAAGCTAATTATTGATGTGACATGCTGAGCAACTAATTGAGCTAATATTCAGGATTTTGAGATAATGTTCCATGAATTAGAATCTGATTTAGTCTTTGTTGTTCAAGCATCTAAAGTGATTGTTTTTTGTTGAAGTTCCCTTCACCCGAATTTCCTCATCTCGTGCGGGTTGAGTCTAAAAGAGAAAAAAACTTTTTGGTGTTTTTTTTATGTTGGAAAATAACCTAAATGCCAAAGTACTCTTTATATATATATATATAAGAGGAATGCGTTTTATGAGCAATAAAATGATTGATATGAGAGTGAAAATGTAACACTTTAGAAATATTTTTTGGTTGATATTGAATATCAAATTTTCAGATATGATTTTATGATTGATGAATAATATCTTTTATTACTCAAATTAATTTATATGCAATTGCTTTCATATTGTTTAGCTCATTTTCATTGCTTTGACGTATAATTTTATTTGTCATGAACACCAACAACCAGTTCAAATTTACAACGTGATTGTTCCACCACGAACAACTTGAAATATTATTTCTATATAAAAAGGAAATGCGCTTTATGAGTAATAATCGGATTGATATCAGCGTAAAGTGAAACGCATTAAAAGAGACTTATAAAAGAATCCTTATAAAGCCAATGCCGCTTTATTTATCGGTACACCTCGAGATCAATTTTAACAATAAAGTGATTTCATAGTTTTCTACTTTTTATTTTTGATTAACTCTAAACAGCATAATACCCCAAATAATATTATATCCTGAATTTGATTTCTGTTTTTTAAGTTACTTAAACTCTATAAGCACAAAGAATTTGTAGCCATTTAATAAATATAGTTTTTTAACTAACATTAACAGAAATTTCTATAGAAATGTTTAGTTTGCTTATAATATGTAGAAAGTAATTGAAAATATCTTTATTATGCAGAAAAGCTTTGTTGGAAAAAGCGTTGATTAGATTGCACTGTGTAATATGCATAATTTAACAATTTTCTTTCATAACATAACGTTAGAAATAAACTTTATTTTTTCCATTTTGTAGTTTATTAAACTATTTGGATATGGAAAATTTATTTTTTCTCCTCCTATAAGCTTCTATTTGATCACTTACATTATGAAGAACATTTTTATTGGCAACGTTATTTAATATTGACATATTTAGTATTGAAAATTGTAATTCGAATCATGCCTTGAAGTGCTTTTGATATAAATTTCGTCCTTTTTCGGTATGCTCATCTAATAGGTGAAGTACTACTACCACTATTGCATTTCAATCGAGAATTTATTATATGGTTTAAGCTCTAAACGCGATGCAGGTTCATGTTTAAAGGCATCACAACGTTTAAAGTTTATACTAAAGCATTTTAATAATATGTGCGCTCATCTCATATTTTTTATCGACTTTTTAAACTTACGCCAACAATATTTGATCATAAATATCCAATACGATTAAATTAAATACATAATAAAATTGTTAATTTAATCAACTAATTTTAGTATAAATTTCAAGTTTAGTTTACTATCAAAATATAATGATT
Organism: Deinopsis erosa; assembly: GCA_027574845.2. Classification (NCBI taxonomy): domain Eukaryota; kingdom Metazoa; phylum Arthropoda; class Insecta; order Coleoptera; family Staphylinidae; genus Deinopsis; species Deinopsis erosa. Next base: position 7,242 of record JAODFZ020041162.1, read on the forward strand.
ACTTCATTAGCTACCAAATCAATTGAATATGCATATCATGCTAATGCAAATAGTTAATAAAATTAGCATTTAAAAACTGTATGTCTACGTAACTAAATATTTTAGCAATTGTACAATTTGTTTGTCATGATAGTAAATTTCTTTTACAAGCAAAAAAAGAATTAAAGGAATCTAATAAATTTAGCATGTATATAGTACACCTAAATCCCCATTTTTTATGTCACAACGGAGAACACAATTTTATGGGTATCAAGGGGTGGAAAGTAAACGAGCATGAATTTAAACATTGACGAAGATCTCTTACCACACACATTACTAATAAAACCAAATAGAAATTAACCAAAAATCAGCTTTGCGTTGAATTATTTACGGAGCATTCTAAGAATAGATTAAACGTTTCACGAATTTTCATCGAAATAAAATTGTATGTAACCGATTGTGAAAATCATCAATGTACGCTTTGGTTTTCTTTACGATCGACGAGTGTCATTTCAAAGTTTTCCTCAATAAAAGAAGACGCATGACATGACATCCAGTCAATTTAAATTGAAGAAAAATCGCATTCAGATATGAAAGATTTGATAACACCTTCAGAGAAAATTCTATTCCACAAATTTCTAAATTTAACTAACTTAAAACATTAAAAAAAAATATTTAATTTTCATTTTAATTTATGCATAAATCTGAAATGAATGAATAATTCAAGGATTTACATAACAAAAATGTTATTTTTTGTTATTTGCATTGAGTATGTTGAATGATTCAAACAGCATCTCAAATGCAAAGTTTATTTAAATAAAATTTATTACTAGATATAGGAATTGAATTTGCTTGTCTAGAAGTAAAAGAATTGGTGCACATAAAAAAGCTGGCTTTGGATGGTTTATAAATTTAGTTAAGTATTTGTTACACAATTTACTTAGTTATTTATTTCAATTTGAAAAGGACGAAAATAAATGGCAGGACATTGAGTGTTGTCTTTGAGTGAAAGGTCATTAATTAAATCTATCTTAACCAAGTAAATATAATTTAAGTTTGGTCATTTAGGTGGAGGCGCGCAAACAAAAGCAACAAACCCACTTTTTTGCTTGCTCTTGTTTTGTTTGCACAACGATTTTCCGTTCCCTTTTTTTTGCTATTTCTTTATTTTATCGACGCTGGATTTATAAGAAAAGTTATTTTGAAAGAGGGCAAAAAGAAAGTTTAACGCGCGCGTAGATAGATAAAGAAAAGATAATATTGTCGCTGAGCCTTTCCCAAGAACTAAAGAAAAAACTCTTTCATGAGTAGTTCTTCAAACTATTGGAAACTTTTTAGCGAGATGATCGTTTTCGATGAATCTTGGAATTGTTTTAGTTGTAGTCGTGTTTTATTCCTTTTATAATGACATCTCAAACACAATTTATATACATAACTTATTTGCATATAGAGAAGAAATTTTACTTGGAAAATATTTCAAAAATAACTTTTCCAATAAAATAATAAAATTTGTTAATAAAATACATAAAAATGAATCGTTTCTACGCAAACGAATTTAGATATTTTAAGTTCTATTTTCAAACACTCTTAAAACCAAAGTAGCTAAAGACAAATGTTACATTTTTTTCTAAAACATAAGATAAAGCTGAATAATTAACATAACTTCTTTATATGAGCAAATAAAGCAAAAATTAGAATTATTAATTCAATATGTGAGGAGTTAATAGTATGATTGGAACAATTCTAATAACATCAAATTATATTTTAATATTTTAAGAGCGCCGTCCGATCCGAGTGTAATGTTTGACACCCGTATAATGTCGCCACTTAAGCATCCCTACCAAATTCTAAGAAAAGGATAGACAGAACCGTCTTGTGTGTGTTTCTCTATTTCTCTATGGTTTCTCTTTATCACTCTTGTTTAGTAAAACATGCTGTCCTGCGAGTGTGGGAGGAGCCAAATAGTGACGTAGGGATGTTGCATAAGACCAGTCGGCTTAGGCTGCAAAGGGACGCGAGACGTAAGATGCGGGCACGCGTCGAAAATGATGAATTTAAATTTTTGGTTGTATTTAACTCTTACAAATATTATTATTTTTCTACAATTTTTGGTATGTTGCTTAGTTAAGTATTCACTTAGAAGTTAACCTAATGTTTGTTCCTTAATTTTAATTTTTTTATTAATAAAAATATAAACAATAAATCATTCAAAACTACTACTCCTCACCAAGAATTTAATAAAAAATTGAATAGTGAAAACCGCATTTTAATATCTCAATTAGTTTTTCCATTGAATACAACGAAAGTTTTGCAGAAGTCAGACAGCGCTCTTAAAACATTAATTTCATTCAAAGAAAATTCGTTGATCGCATCGCGAATAGTAAAATATTTGCAAACTAAAATCATTGAGAGAAAAAAGTTGACAACTCTCTCTAAATGGAATAATTCGCATTGAAGAAATAATTATTATCCAAAATCTCTTAAGTAAATCAATAAAAATATTAGTTAGTAATAATAAATTCTAACATAAAAAATATTAATTATTATCTGATTAAGAAATTTGTAAATTTGTTCAACAGAATATACAAAAATTCCTTAAAATATTAATTTCATTCAAAGAAAATTCGTTGTTCGTATTGCGAATAGTAAAATATTTACAAACTAAAATCATTGAGAGAAAAAAGTTGACAACTCTCTCTAAACGGAATAATTCGCATGGAAGAAATAATAATTATTAAAAATCTTTTAAGTAAGTAAATCAATAAAAATATGCAATGCAATTTAATTATCATAATTAATAATGAAAAGCTTTATTAATTTCCGAAATAAATTCTACAAAACTTTTTTCTTTTTGACTAACTAATAAAACATATTGTGTAAATGTAATTCTCAGAAGTTTAATGCTGATGTTGTTGGAATTTAGAAATGATAAACTCATTAATTCTATTTTATTGGGAAACTTATGTTTGTAATATAATTTGCAATTAATTTAAAAGGCAATTTGCATATTTCGCGCCGCGTTTAATGTAGA
>JAODFZ020041184.1:0-15816 GCA_027574845.2 Deinopsis erosa
TTCATCATGTCAAATTATCAACACATAATTATATTACAATGTCCAATATTATTTTAGTAATAATTGAGTTTTCTATGCTTGTTTTGGACTTAAATCTTTATTCGCTTAGCAATCTCGACCTTCTTCAAACTCAAAACAACTAGCAAATTAAAGTTACACACCTGAATTTACGATATAATATTTTTGACTCTGAAGAAGCTCGCGATTTTCAGGCGTAACTTTGGTCCTTTATGAATAACGATTTAAGTCCATAAATTATTCATTTAATTGGGGTCATATGATTTGGTTTTGCGATAATGCAATTTATATTAGATTGGGTGGCACAAAATTGTTTATTGCAATCTCAATCACACGTCAAAATTCACTTAAATTCTTCAATGCAATCCTTAATCAATTATTTTGTTTTGCAATAGTTACCTGAATTAAATTCTGCACTTTTAGACCATAATGATTAATGCACGAATTAAAATGAATAATTTTTTTAGAGATACATATTCAAACACGCAAAAGTGCCACGACCAAAAAGTCTACGAATCTACGAATGTCACGTTGGGATAGCAACCTCCGAACTAAAAGTAGGCTCATATGATAACTTCACCGACAACATACTATGCAAAATCAAAAAGCAAGGCTACAACGCAATCCAACTGATGGCTGTCATGGAGCACGCTTACTATGCAAGCTTCGGCTATCAAGTCACAAGCTTCTATGCTGTATCAAGCCGATATGGAACACCCGACGAACTAAAACGCTTAATTGACAAAGCACACGAAATGGGAATATTCGTTTTATTAGACGTTGTGCATTCACATGCAAGCAAAAACGTTATGGATGGATTGAACGAATTCGACGGCACTGATTCCTGCTATTTCCATGCAGGCAGCAGAGGAACGCACACATTATGGGATTCGCGATTATTCAATTACTCCGAATATGAAGTGCTTCGTTTCCTATTATCGAATCTACGTTGGTATTTGGAAGAATATCAATTCGATGGTTTTCGTTTCGATGGCGTCACATCAATGTTGTATCATTCACGCGGAATTAACGAAGGATTTGGCGGATCCTATGATCAATACTACGGAATGAATGTTGATACAGAATCAGTGGTCTATTTAATGTTAGCCAATTATATTGTGCATAAATTAGCAGGTAATGCGGTGACAATAGCTGAGGAGGTGTCAGGAATGCCAGGAACATGTCGTCCTGTCACCGAAGGCGGCTTAGGTTTCGATTATCGCCTAGCCATGGCCATACCTGATAAATGGATTGAATTATTGAAAGATACGCGCGATGAGGATTGGAATATTGGTAATATTGTTCACACATTGACAAATCGTCGATGGATGGAGCCGAATGTCGCTTACGCTGAATCTCATGATCAAGCCTTAGTTGGCGATAAAACAATTGCGTTTTGGTTGATGGATAAAGAAATGTATACGCATATGAGCACATTATCTGATAATAGTCCGATTATTGATCGTGGTATCGCCTTGCATAAGACAATTCGATTGATAACGCATGCAATGGGCGGTGAAGCTTATTTGAATTTTATCGGCAATGAGTTTGGGCATCCCGAGTGGCTAGATTTTCCACGTGCTGGTAATAATAGTTCGTATCATTATGCGCGTCGTCAATGGCAGCTGGTTGAAGATGACATATTAAAATACAAATTTCTGAATCGATGGGATGCAGCAATGAACAAGTTGGAAGAGAAATATGGATGGCTTGCAAGTCATCCAGCTTATATCAGTTGCAAGCATGAGGATGATAAAGTGATTGCGTTTGAGCGCGCTGGATTACTTTTCATCTTCAATTTTCATCCGAATAAGAGTTTCACTGATTATAGAATTGGCTATGAAGGTGATGGGAAGTTGATGATTGTTTTATCGTCGGATGATGAAGAATTTGGTGGACATAAGAGAATAGATACATCTATTCCTTATCATACAACGCCAGAAGGTTATGCAGGACGTAAAAGTTACATACAAGTTAGTTATTAATTATTTTTATAAACAATTTTTTAACAATTTTCTTGTTTTAGGTATATATTCCATGTAGAACTGCAATTGTTCTAGCTAAGTGCCATTAAATATATTGTTATTTGTTGTAAGTTGAATGTTTTATATGTAAATTGTAAAATTCTATTTTGTTATGTTGTTTTTGTTTAATAAAATAATATCATAGTTTGTTTTTCTAATAATGTTTTCAAATTTTCGCGCTTTTTAATACCAAACTAAAAATTGACGCTTTGAATGAATTGCCAACCTATATTTTAGTTGATTTGCTTGCAGAGACATCTATCACTGTTGCGCATTCCACAATGAAATGAGCGTTAAGGAAATGCTCTTAATTGTATTGTGGTATATTTGACGGAATATTTTATATAATTGTTAAAATGTGATCGTTATAAGAAATATGTATAAAATGGGACGTTCGAAATTTCCCGGAAAACCATCAAAGCATACGCATAAAACGAGAATAAATGTCCTATCAGCCGCTGTAAACAGAACAGTTGTTGATAATAATCCAGTGACAGTTAATGAAAATAATTCAAAAAAGGTAAACAACAGAATATTAGAATTAATATAATATTTCATAATTTGTTTATAATGCAGGATGAAAAAAATGATAAGGCATCTGCGAATAAATTAATCGAATTTCCAACAGTACACAAAAAATGTATCCTTTCTAAAAAGAAGAATAAAAAACGACGAGTTATAAAATCACCAGCAGCAGCAACAACAACAACGACGACGACGACGCCAGCAAACAAAATAGCATCAACAAGACGAAATCGTGTTATACCATCGAATAATACTCTATTAAACAATACAATAAGCAAAGTTGGAAGGAGATCGGTTATAAATTTCACGAATCATAGGAAAATAACTAAGCCAGCAAGGAACGAGAATGCATCCTCAAATACAGTTGGAAAATTCGTTCTTCCTACGCGCAGCGTTCGCTCGTCGCGAGTTATCAAACCAAATAAACGCTTCATCGAATCGCCGAGTACAATAAAGCCGTCTAATAGCCATGCCAAGCAGTGTAGTGATAAGGAAACAATTGTTGATGATAGTGAATCTCAAATAAAAAAACCTGAAACGCCGATATCAAGAAATAAAGTGGTTTTGCGACAGGCACGTTTGCAGGTTAGCTCAAAGTCAACACTTTCGGATGGTCCATTCTCATCGAATCGCAAAACATTCGATAGTGTATCAGATACATTAACATGTGGTGTATGTTGTGCTGTACGCGTATGTCGATTCAAACAAGTGCGTAAATTTAATATTTACACATGTGATTCGTGTCGTAAATTCATCTCGAAATTAATACACCGTTCGAATAATGATAAGAATGTAACGACACCTTTGAATTGCCATAAAGGACAAGGACATTGTCATGTCTCATCGCCGATAGTTAGAGGTTCGCAATGGAAGTACAATCGCATAACAAGCAATTCACGCTGTCCAGCATGCTGGTTAAAATTATGCTTACGCAATTTTCAAATGCCTATATCATTAAAAACGTCCCTAACACAATTCTTACCAAAACATATGCAGCTCTCAATAAGTGATCATCTATTCTCTTGTTCATTACCTGTCCTAACATGGCAATCTGAATTGACAACCGATTTACAGGAAACGCATTACAGACAACGTTCAATGCGCTTAAAGGCATTGAATAAGCAAAAGAAGACGTTACCGGTGACTAATCAAGTTCCAAACGAAATTAAACGACAGAAGGTTGATTTGAAAGGGCCAAGAGTGAAACATGTCTGTAGAAGTGCGTCCATTGTTCTTGGACAAACACCAGCAACATTTCCAATCGAAAAGAAAGTCGATATTGAGCCGATTGAGAAACCTAAACTCGAAATAGAAGTTGAACTTGCTAAGGACGTTGAAATTGTTGAAGAGAATGTAATTGAAAATACAACGAATGTTGTTGATGTTATTGTTGCTAATATTGAAGAAAAAAGTAATAAGAATGTTGCTGTTTTCAATAAACGTGATAAGAATAAGCAGCTGGCACTTTACCCATTGGAAATTGTAAGTAATATGTATTAAAATGAAGCAGTGGCGCAGCCAGGTAGGGTCCGAATTGTACTGGGAGCCCACTAAGTCATAAAGTAATTGTTAATTTAGCGACAAATTATTTACTGAGATATTATTTGGCCTCCACCAAGACCAAATCCTGGCTGCGCCACTGGAAATGATTCATTTAGAATTAGATATTTATGTGACTGATAATTGTCTTATTTTTCAACAACTTCTGTTAATCATAATTTGCAACAGTAGTCGCAAAGAATTTATTAATTACACTTTTAAACACAAAAGATTTTATTTCAATAGCAATAAAAAAAAATATAGATATATAATAGAAAAATGATTAAAATTTTTGTAATTTACAGACAAAGCCTTCATTTAAGAAGAAAACAAAGAAAATGCCATTACAGATTGAAACATCAAATAAAATCGATTTAGATTATTGGGAAACTTATGATCCAGATGAAGTTGTATGCAATGGATTTAGTATAATATCATCCGAACAATTTCCAATGCAAACAATTTGTTTTTTATGTGGAAGTGCTGGACGTGAAACGCTTCTGTATTGTTGCATATGTTGCGAACCGTATCATCCTTATTGTCTCGAACAAGGACCACCAAAATTAATGAATTCAAATCAAAAGTTTCTATGGATTTGTCCAAAATGTTCGATATGCAATGCATGCGGCGAGGCTGATAAAGTTAAGGTAAACTGTCAGAAATGCCATAAAGCTTATCATGCACAATGTTTTAATAATAAATGGAGAACGAATGATCTTCCCACGGTAAATTAATTTACACTAAAACAATGTTATATGTATATGTATAAATTAATTGTATTTTTAGGTATGTTCAAATTGTTTGAGATGCAAAAGCTGTGGAACTGATAATATAACAAAATTTGTTGGTAATATGGCGCTTTGCTTATCCTGCTTCAAATTGAGGAATAAAGGAAATTATTGTCCGATTTGTCAATGCTGTTATGATGACAATGATTACGATACAAAGGTAAGTTTTTAATTAAAAAAAAAAACTAATAATTCCCTAATTTTATGTATGCATTTAAATGATTCATACACCGCAATATAATTTATTCGTAGAAGAATGACTCAGAATTAATATTGATTATAAAGTCATTGTTTCAGTATAATACTATTTTAGTATATGTATGGTGTTATTTAACTATTTATAACATTTCGAATAAGTAATAAAATATACAATAGATGGCACTTATTTGCTTAACTTTGTTATACGAATATAAATTATTTCATCCTTTCTTTATTTAAATATGTAACATATTTTTAAATTATTTTAGATGATGGAATGTGGAAAATGTAATAAATGGGTGCACGCAAAATGTGAAGGTCTTTCCGATGAGCAATATCAAATTCTAAGCATTTTACCAGAATCTGTTGAATATATATGCTGTTTATGTTCGAATCAAACAACGCATTATTGGCGTAAAGCAATACAGAATGAATTACGATCCTGTTTCAATAATATATTGCGTATGCTAAGCAAAAATCGTATTGCACGTGACATGCTTAAGTTAAGTCCTATCAAAAGCTACAGCCTACCAACAAAGCAATTGAATTCTGCACGACGTTTAGAATTTGTTGATGCAATTTCAACTACTGATGACGATATTCAATCATCGACATCAGATTCGATTGATAATGATTTGGAGCAGGTTAATACAATATTTAAGAATAAAATTGATTTTGGTGATAGTTTTAATTCATCGAATAATGAATTGAACGATTCGAAATTTCCAATATCACCAAGCATGATTGATATAAAAAATAAATTGAATTGTAATGAATATTTTTCATTGCTCGATTTTCATATTGGAATGGAAAAGGCGTTGAAAACAGCATTTTCGGAAGAATTATTGAAAATTTATCGATCTGTTTTGAAGAAGGTTTTTCCTTGGTTTGATCCCGATATAAAGGAAGATGATGAGGATAGTAAAGTGCAGCAGGAGAAGCATTGCTTGCACAGCAACGAAGAAGTTAAAAAGTTTAGTTACGAAGCGTTTGATGTTCAAGTATCAGAAAAAATTGATAATCGCACATGTAATCTGTGTAAGGGTATAGGTGACGGATTGCCCCAGAAGGAAGCTCGTTTATTGTATTGCGGGCAGAATGAATGGGTGCATGCAAATTGTGCCTTATGGTCTTCGGAAGTTTACGAAGAAATTGACGGTTCATTACAAAATGTGCACACAGCAATCAATCGCGGTCGTTCAATACGCTGCACGTATTGTAAACAGAAAGGTGCGAGCGTTGGATGCTGCTTGAAAGGCTGCTTTGAATCATACCATTTTCCATGTGCTCAAAAATGTGAATGCCATTTTATAGCAGATCGATCTATTTATTGCAAAGCGCACGATATTAGTGACAAATACAATGTTATAACGAATGCTGTTGATTTTGAAATAAGACGAGCCGTTTATATTGAAGTTGATAATAAGAAACGAAAGCGCTTCTGTGATCGTAATAAAGTGAACTTTATGATTGGGTCTTTATCGGTGCTTAGTTTAGGAAAAATTATACCAAGCGTATCTGATAATGCAGATGGAATTATTCCAGTTGGTTTTGTCTGTTCGAGATTATTCTGGTCTACAACTGAACCATGGAAATTAATTCCATATAAAATAACAACATTATTGTTAAATACTCAAGCACAGGCAATTGTCGATAAGAATTTTACGGTTGATCATAATTTATCGAAGCATATTGTCGATAAGAAATTGAAAGAAATTGCTTTGTGGCAGAAGGATGATCGTGAAGAGAAAACTGACAATGAATTCGATTATTATGAAGAGCAGCAAACCACAGGGGACATTTTATCGCCGGAATTGACAGATGCTTTACTTGAAGATCTTCCTCAAGACTTGCTCGATGGTATAACTGTGCAGGATATGCTATTGGGATACGAGGAATTGCTAACTATGGATTTTAAGAATTCGGAAATAAATTGTAATGACAATTTGAGCTTAAATATGAACAATGAATGCGAGGACAATAAACCAAATCGCGAGTTACGTAAAAGTAAAACTGAATTGATTCAGTATGTTGAGAAACCGCGTAATCAGCAAAGATCATGTAGCGTTACTTGGTTGTTGGACAATTCACTCTCAAATTCACCGGCGATGAAGAAGCGAAAATTAGCGCAGACTAGGGAAAATATTGCAATGCCAATATTGCAAGTTGATGGAGCGTACGATTCAAGTGGAAGCGAATGTGATTCTCCAATTCCATCAAATACAATCAACGAAAACGACGAGTTATGGCTGCAAGAGGAGCAAGTTGGCGAGGAACCTGTGGCGTGTGAAAAGTGTCATTGCACTTATCGAACAAATGCAAGCTTTAAACGTCATCTGGAATCATGTGAAGCTATGTTCACCAGCGAAAGTGAAACTGAAGAGGCATTATCAACTTCCTATGAAACAACTTATTCAGCAACGTCCACTACAACAACAAAAAGTGAAGCGCAAAAAATTCATTCGACTTTAATGAATGCACAAACAATCATCGCTGATTCAACTAAAATACAGCAAAATAATAGCGTCATCTATAACATACAACATATTAATTTCAATAATCCATCAAATGATGTCAATTCCACACAACTATTCAATCAATATTGCATAAATCAACAGCAAAATTTGTGTTTGAATCAGCAGAATAATTTGGTTAGTGTTGATAAAGGAGCAATTACAATAAGTCCGATAATATCCATAGACAATTCACAAGTTATAAACACACCTGTATTGAATACAGTTGTTGATATACAACAGCAGCAGCAACAACAGCAACCATTCACATTGCAATCCATTCCTTTCCAACAAGATGACATTACGCCAATTATCAACATCGCTCAACAGAATCAAGGCTCTTTGACAATCGACGCAAAAGTATTAACTCCTAATGTCTTGAATTTGCCACAAAATCAATGGCTGCGACCTGTGCTGGGACAAGCTCAATCGCAAGCTGCACCAATCCTGAATAAAGTAAAACAACGCCAGAGGATTATAGCAAAAAAGCCAAAAATAAATTCAAACACTATTTTGCTTCCGAATAATTCAATGTATGTCCAGCAATTACCTTCCGGAAATGTTCTGCCAATAATGGAAGCGCCTAATATGCAATATGTAACGACAGCATTAGGGCCTCAATTAGCAACACAGCAATTATCTCTGCAACTCCCTGATAACAATTTTTTGAGTATTGTTCCAAATGTGCAGCCGACAATGATAATTCAACAACCGCGTGTTGATTCCGGTCAAGTTATTGTTGAAAGTAATGGGACTATGATGTGGGCCACACAACCAGTCCAACAAATTCAACCAATTTACTATGGATTTGAAACCATTGTTCAAAATACAGTTATGCAGTCTCAACAATTTTTGCCATCTCCAATGCCTGGCGTTTTGACAACAAATAGCAGCTATTCTGCGACGACTCAAGTTTTTCAAAGCAAATTGGAGCCCGTGATTGATGGAAGTTTTGTTTTAGTTAATCCTGCTATTAATACGCTTGTTAATCAGCAGAATGCTTTACCTTTGTCTCAAATTCAATGTACTCAACCTTCAATTAGTGCTGTTCCAAAACAAATTACAACAACCGCTGATATTGCTCCAATTAAAACGTCAATGGCGTCACATCACACAACATCCAACAGTATTACTCTTCCAGTTGCTCCATTTGTACCTGAACAGCAAGGAATTCCCACGAATATTGTTACGCCGACACCTAAACAACCTTCAACAACAACACAAAGCCGTCCGATGAGTCGCGTTTTGCCAATGCAGACATTACCTCCAACACTAATAAGACCGAAGATTGATGTACCAGCTGTGAAAACAGATAAAGTGATAACGATTCTTGAGAATGTCGCTATTAGGCAAAGTTCGTCAGTATTAACTGAAATAAAAAATGTAACAAATGAACAAGCAAGTATTACGTTGCAAGTTGAAGAGGTGTCTGATTTAAATGATATTAAAATTATTCCGGATGAGAAGATGAAGGAAGTGGCAAACGAAGTCTTGAAAAGTTGTAATAATAATAAAGTGCAAATTGTTCCTTTGAAGCCAATTAAATCGAATCAAATAGCACTTGCAACTGTACAAGATGTTGCAAATAAGGAAAATTCTTCAGTTATTGCTACTGTAACAATTGGACCAATTACAGATAATAATGCGAAAGTGAATCATTTGAATGATGAAAATGCAAAAATGCTTCCGAAATTAGTAAAGCGTACAAATAAACCGCAAAATACTTCCATTTATTTCCGACTTGAAACTGCTGATGGTGTTGATTATACAGCAGCATCATTACCACAATTATGGAAGAAGATAATCAATGATGTACAATCAGCAAGATTAGAGCATAATTTGCCACCGTTGCCTGAAAATGCATTAAGAACAATCACCGATTTTGATTTATTAGGTTTGAAAACGAAAGGTATGCGATATCTTCTCGAACAGTTTCCGGAAACGTTAAAATGTAAGAATTATAAACCATTGTTTATTGATAAAACGAACGATGCTTCCAAATTTGATGATGATATTGATGAGGATACGACACGGCGATCTATAGCCTATGAAATAAAACGTGAAAAATATGATATGTTCGGTTGGTTGTCTTCAAAACATCGCACTTTAGAAATGTATGATTTGGATTCTGTATTAAAGTAAGTAACACTCAATGTATTAATTTATATTTAATTATTAAATTGTTTATAGGAAAACTACAAGTACCAGCCTTCCAATGGCAATGCGATTCCGAGCATTACGCATCACATCAAAATATTCAGTTGGAGTCTACAGATCTGAAATTCATGGTCGAGGATTATTTTCATTGCGAGATATTGAAGCTGGTGAAATGGTTATTGAATATGCTGGCGAGGTAGAATTCCACTTTTTCACTTTTATATTATTAGGTAAATTAAAATGGATGATTGTTCTTCTAGGTTATCAGATCGGTTCTTACTGATAAGCGTGAAAAATACTACAATTCCAAGGGCATTGGATGTTATATGTTCCGAATTGATGATAATTTAGTTGTTGATGCGACCATGAAGGGGAATGCAGCTCGCTTTATCAACCATTCGTGCGATGTAAGTATAAATTAGTGAGGTAAACAAATTCTTACGATACTTATATTAATAAAACATTCAATTGCATAATTCTAATGAATTATTTTTATTTTAGCCAAATTGTTACTCAAAAGTAGTTGAAATCCTTGGCCATAAACACATAATAATATTCGCATTAAGAAAGATATTATGTGGTGAAGAATTAACCTACGATTACAAATTTCCATTTGAAGAAGATAAAATACCGTGTACATGTGGTACAAAACGTTGCCGTAAGTTTCTCAATTGATACTTAATCTATGCTTCCCATCCGAAAGTAAGTAAGTACGTATACGTCACTAAAACTAACCCACTAAGTCAGATTTTAAATTTGCTTTTATTTTATGTTGTGTTTTTATATGTATAGTGTAAAATTTTCTTTAATTTACTTAAGTTAATGTATATAAGCTAATATACACTTATTCGCATCACATAAAACAAAAACAATATACAAAATGATATTTTTTTCTTAGATTTTAAGTTCGAATTTGTATATTTAATGTTTTCAGTATTTCCTTTTGTTTGTTTCTATGTAGTAATATTTTGTATGTATGAAATTTAAGAAAAAAAAAATGAGTGTATTTGGCTGTGAGTAAAAAAATGCATTTAGTGCCATTGGCTAGATAAGTAAAATAGAATTCTATTAACTATGAAATTATAAAAAGTAAACGATATAAGAAAATTCAAATTATATGTGATATTTTATATAAAATTAAGATTGAGTAAATTCATTGTTTACATTATATTTCATTGTTAATAACAAAATAAATTCAGTGCACATTATTGCTGATAATTTAATGATATTTTCGATAAAATATCAATTCATTATCAATTTAAAATAGAATTCTTTTATTGAGTGTGTTTGCAAATGCACGTATGAGTCAATTTTTTAACAAGAAACGAAATATTGCAAAGTTGCAAATTCTATTTATATATTCTATAAATTAAGAGAGCAAGGATAAGTGAGATGTGATTTGAGCTTTACTTTACTAAACAAAACAAACAAAAAAAGAGAAAATTATTATAGAATTTTTGACAATATTAACATATCATTTAAGTCGTAGAAAAGCTAAATAAATAGAATCTTTTCTACCCAGTGATACAATAAGCCTTGAAAAAAAATGTAAATATTCGATGAGAAATAAAAGCAGTGTCTTAATAATATTTTTAAAATTCTCTCAATTAATTAATTATTTTACAATTAGATATAATTCTCATATTGCAATGCTATTCAAAAAGCAAATATATAATATACCCTGCAAATATTTATGTAAAATGTATATTATTAAGAAATGTACTAAAACAGTTACGAATATTGTATTGAAATATATGTAAAATGTATTATAACTTATGCACTATGTTTTCAACTAATTTTATTCTTTTCTTTTTTTATCTGCAACATAAAGATGCTTTATTTACTTACCATTTGCTATAATATATATTAGTTTATTTGTATTTTTATTAATAATACTCATATAAGAGAAATATAGTAAATAAAATATTGAAACAATTGCTGTGTTCACATAATCATGTATAAAAAAACGCTCTGATGTTTAAACATTTATTAATTTTTTTTATATTATATATTTTTTTGCTTTCAAAGTAGTACTTTGCAATTACAATATTTGATTTTTTTTATTATTACATACTGCAATAATTTCTTTCATAAAGAAAGCTATAAAATGATACATGAAAGAATAGATGATATGTATGTAATTAATAAATAAAAATTACAACAGATAAGAAGCAAAAAGAGAAATAATAATGAATGATATATTTTTTTATACATAGTATGTATTAAAAGGCATATGCGCGAAATAATAAATACACATAGGAATTTGATTATTAATAATTATTATCTTGCTTGGAAGTATATGCCACAAATGAATTTTGATTTAATTTTCTTCTTACTAACTATCTTCATTATCCAAAAATTCAACATGCGTAAAGGGGAAATAACCTGTCTTTCCATTTAACTCACCTTCCCATTGACCATTTATATTTGTTTTTGTTACAATTATAATATCTCCAATTTCTAATTTTAATGCTGTTTTGTCATACGCGTTCGGAATTCGAACTTGTTTGACTCTGGCGCGCGCTGGTAATTTCCTCTTTAATATAATAAAACAAACAATTAATTTTATGTTTATTTTTTAGCTTTTTAGTAGTGATTCTACCTGCATTTGATATCTTTTATTAGCAGCATCATTGTTTGGTGTTGTATGTGATACAGATACTGGTCCACCGGAACCAGGCCTAGGAACTTCAGGTAATGGTTGTCCTTCCTCAATCTACAAGAATCTTAATTGAATGGAATGCATCAAAATGGTGGCATTTATTACTTTTTGAACATAAGGTACAGGTATGGAACCTTTATTTCCTAAACTATTTACCGCAGTCCACCATTGCTCTTCATCCTTTGAAATTATCGTTAAAATATCTCCTTTCCTAAATGGCAAATCATCAGCATCCTAAAAAAACAGTTTTATCTTAGATTACGCAATTTATCATGTCATTACATAAACAATGACGTCATCAAAATAATTTAGATCAATAAAAATTGGGGATTAGTCTCGGCAAAAGTTTCTTTAAATAAAACATCCCCAAAGATGTTCATTTAGTTAATAGTTCATTTGCATGCATTAGTTTATTTTACTTTTTCTTCAATATTTAAAATGAGAAGTAAACAAAAATTACCTGTCCATCAAAGTCGTATTTAGCGAAAACTTTTTCTATTTTCTTAGCAGCAGGTCGTATTAACGGCGCTGTATCTAAATAATGTAGTTTATAAAAAGCTAATAAATTAGGTAGATCTGTAAAAAGTTGATCTCCTATTCGATATTTGACTTCATCATTTTGTTGAGTTTTATTTATAATGTAATGACTAACTTTACTATCCTCCCTTAAAGCAAAATCGATTAGATAATAGAACAATGAATTGAAAACGTTTCTTACTTAACGCATAATACATAATCACCAACACAAGTGGTGCTATCTCTAATTAAAAATACTCCACTTTCTTTTTCAGCGGTTAAAATATCTGTTGCTTCTTGTCTCGTTAAATTACCAAAATACCAACTAAAAAAAAGTATTTAATAAATTGCTAGTTAATTAATTTAATGTCATTCTTACCTATTTCTATCGTTGTGATCAAACGAAGCCATTTTTATATTATTAATTAATAAATAAATAAATAGATTAAAATTGGAAACTAATACATTACAAATGAACTATATTAGATTGAAATATGTTCCTGATTTATGTTGGGCTAGGTCTTCACCAATATTTCCTTATTAATATCGTTGCATTATAACAGTCTCTAGATTCTTCTATTTCTTTATCCTAATTTATTAAAACAAATGAAATTGCATCAAGATAATTAATGACATTTGTATGCACTCACCACTACATATCAAAATTCTGCATTTTTATTGCATATGTTGCTTGATGATGCTGTTGTAAAATCGATTCGAATAGAATACTTTTTTCCTTCTTTTTTTTTCAAAAATTCCTAGTACTTTTACTATAAGATAAATTATATAATTCCTTTTATGTCGTTTTAATTAATGATGGTAAATTGATAAAATTCACATATTATTGAATAACTTGAATCAATTTTAACACATACAACACATCAAATTTCTAAAAATTGTTAAAAAAATATATTTTTGGCTCTCGTACGATGTATTTAAATTCCTTGTTTATATTCCAATGCAAAAATATTTATTAATTGTTTAATTTAGTAATTCTTCATTCAGGAAAATGGCAACATACTCACAAACTTAAAATATACATTTGACAGAATGCGCTTCATTGATAAGTTGGTACTTCATAGCGCCGCCTTCATTTTAATTAATTAAACAAATAATTTTATATAATGATAATAATCTTTTAATGCACTTAATCGTAGTTCGTAACAAGTGCTTATTAATATAATCAACTCGTCTATTATAAAATTGTAGCAAATTTAAACTTTTAAAACATTGCAATATGAAACGATTTTAGGTTGGCAACAAAGGAATTTAAATTATAAACACAAAATACATAAATAAAATTGTATTACGTCTTTTATATATTGTAACATATTACAAAACACTCAATTAATTATTTCTAATAAAATTTTGATGATTTGGGTGCGTGAATCTATTGACGTGATATCTGTCACGTAGCTAACTAATCATATTTAACAATTTCTCGTTAAATTGACACATCTTTAAAATCAAAACCTATATCTACTTCGCCAATATAACCATTATCTGGAATTTTATGTAAAAAGTCGATATAATGTTGAGGTAACTTAGATTCTTGCGCGCCTATTTGTATTGTTTTTAAATAAACACCTGAAGGTTTACGTTCCTTAGGCAAATCTTCAATTGTTTTATATGTTTCGTTAGGTTTAACAGTTTGTTGGTATGTTCTGCATGTCAACTTTTCTCCGCTTGATGAAAGAACGTCCACATTATGAGGAAAGTAAAGATTTATATCAACACCTTCCTGACTATTAATTAAAATGTATGTTTATATATACTTTTCACTCTTTTCACTTTTTTGTTATTACCTATCCAAATGTTTCATATTCGATTGATCAATTTCCCAAATAGCTCCCCAAACATTTGCACCTTCTGTAGGTACAATTGTAGCAGATGCTCCTTTCCATCTATTTGAATAAGTAATAAAATCTAATCTGTAATTCTGTGATGAATGTTTTTAATTGTAATCAAAGTACAATTTAATTATTTACTTTTATCATTCCATTGCCGTATCTTTTAGCCGTAGGATTATTTATTAATATACGTTTTGTTAGTAAATTACTTCCATAAGCAAAATATAAAAAAGTGTTAGCCATTATAAGATTTAGATTAAAATAACAATAATAACATAGTTTAAATTGAACTTCAGAGAGGTCAAATTCCAACCAAAAATGTCATATGACCCATTCTTTATATTAGTGCTCCTGTTTGTAATCAGTGTTGCCAATATAAGTTATATGTCTATTCAAGCGTCTTTAAAAAATCAAATTAAAAATATTTTTTTAATATTACTTAATAGTACTTTTTACGCACCTTTTTTAATTAAGGTGACCAGATTATAATATTGATTAAAATGTTGATCAGGTCTGCAACCCATCGCACAGTGAATCAGCTGATTGTCCGCATGAAGTTGCTTACAATCATCAGCAATGAAGCTAGCATAAAAAGTCCACCTGACATAGAAATGTATGATATTTGGCTGTATTTGGCAAAGAACTGGTGAGTTTGCCAAAACCTAAAAGTTTTGAAAAATATATATTTTTTAAGTCCATCATTATTTTTCATAGAAGTATAAAACTTCAAACTCAAAGTCAATGATTTTTCATTATTTAGTCATTTTAGAAACTCGTTGCTTTTATAAACCAGTATTATAAATTCTCCTTTCTTTATTTACAGAATGAAGAAAATAAATCGCAAGAACATTCGTTAGAAGACTGAACCGATTTGGAAGAAGACGAACAACACTTTGTAAAATACACATACAATTTGAATGTAAGCCACTATTTGTATTTTGATGTGAATAAAATAAAATAAAACATAAAATTTAACTTTGACTTTATTTATAATCAATAAAAATACAAAAATAAAACAACTTCAAA
>JAODFZ020041227.1:0-14019 GCA_027574845.2 Deinopsis erosa
CTGAAAATTCTACACTAAAAGCGGACGAAATTGCAGATCGCTGTCGAGTATCAATTGAAGGTAAAAATAATTTTATTTGTATCGAAGGTCATATAACCAAAAAACACAAATTATAAGAAATAATTTACTTAAAAATGTACAACTTTACATAAACCTATAAATAAATTGAAGAAAATGATTTAATTAAAGAACTCGGTCACGATAGAAAATCATTAAGTAATGCGTTATATTAAATCCTCCGGTTAATGTAACAATATAAAATAATAGCACGATCGGAATCGGTGCTAAAATCAAATGTGTTTTCTGTAGAAACTGTAATGAGCTATAACCCAAAAATGTGATATAAATGTAGTAACACACTGCTAATAACCAAAACGTATTTCCTAAGAATCGCGATATAAACCATTCATGACTAATTAATCCTAAAAACAAACGCTAACTTTAATTTGTGAATATATTTCAAATAGATTTCTTACCATTATAGAAAAAGAGTTGACAAAAATGTAGTAAAATAAGCGGTGGAAAAAATGCGTTTAAATGAACATCGAATGCAAATCCCCATTCAACATCTTGTTCATTGATACTGACACGAAAGTATCGATTCAATATGTACCAAAATAACGTGGCTATTATTATTCCAACTCCAATACAGTCCACAAATACAACATATAATAGAAAATAAAAAAATTGCAAAATACCTAAACGTAATACAATTGCAAATCCTATTGAAGTCACTGAAATTGTGCACAATTAGTATGTATTTCATTGCATTTTATTTTCTATTCTCTTACCACAAAGCCAAGCGGCAAATAATACTAAAAATGCTGGATCGTCTCGAGCAAATTGTGACTTAGTTTCTGAAAATAATCAACTGTATTATCAAGTAATTAGAATAGATGTGTAGGCAGACATACGTTTTCTGTATTGGAAGTTTCTATAAACCTTTTGTGGAGATATAAATAAGTAAAGCATTTGCCAGAATGCAAATTCAAAGTCCATTTGATCGAATTTGAACATTCGTCTTAGATATTTATAGCATTTTGTCGCTGCTGACATGCAATCACGTTGTTGGTACGCAGGCAATGGTAAAGAATTTGATTTATAAGACATTTTCGTCAAATTTAACTATTCGATTCGCAAAACTAACCTCAAAATAACATTTTTAGTTTTTATTTATATATTCATAGGTTACTTACTTCCACTTACTTCTAATACTATTTATAATGAATGCTTATCGTTCCATTAATATGATAATTATTTATTTTTATCAATTTATTAGTTTATTTTTCTCCTAAGATACTTTATATTGATAGCCAAGTTGTGGCCAAGTTGTTAACAACTGTCAGAATTCGTTTTAGTGTATCTTTTGTTTTGTGATGACTAGATTTCAAAATTCTAACCTAATGAGACAAATGACTGATTTAATGTATTTTCAATCGCAATTAAAATTATATGACAATGCATTTGATGCTGATTGATGCTTATTTTAGTTAGTTGCATGATAATTAAACATGTCAAACGTATTTAAATATATTAACCACAAATTGACACAAATTATAAAATGGAATCTTTACTAAAATAATGGATAGAAAAATTAATTTTAAATTTGGATTTATAAATTAATTGAATAGATTAATATTATTAGTATTTGTAAATTAAGTTGCCTATATCATTTCCCTATAAAAATACAAATGAAATTTATTCTTGACGTGGATGTTGCCAACCTAACAATAAAAACTTGATTAAGTTTCTACCACATTTCACATAGCATAATTTGATACGTTAGTTAAATGATTAGTAAGTGTATTGTACACCCATTTTTAATTTGATATTAGTATAAGTTAGCTGACACTCCTCTGTATTATCACTAAATCTTCAAATATACAAATCGCTACATCATTCAGAGTGAAACGAAGCGCTGTGGAGAGAAGAGAATTGTTTATGTAGAAATTTAAGTTATAAATAATACACGAATATGTTCAGTTGGTTAAATAAAAGCAACAATAAACAAGAAGTGTACGAAAATGTGGTCCAGGGACTTAAGAATATTTACAAGCACAAATTGTTACCTTTGGAACAACATTATCAATTTCACGATTTTCATTCACCGCAACTTGAAGATTCCGATTTTGATGCAAAACCGATGATTCTTCTCGTTGGACAATACTCAACAGGAAAAACCACTTTCATAAAATATTTATTAGAAAAAGATTTTCCAGGAATACGTATTGGTCCTGAACCAACAACTGATCGATTCATTGCTGTAATGTACGATGAGAAAGAGGGCATGATACCTGGTAATGCTTTGGTAGTTGATCCGAAGAAACAATTTCGGCCGCTATCGAAATTCGGCAATGCATTTCTCAATAGACTGCAATGTTCCATGGTGAAGTCACCAGTATTGGAAAACATTTCGATTGTTGATACGCCAGGTATTCTCTCTGGCGAAAAACAACGTGTTGATCGAGGCTATGACTTCACAGGAGTGCTGCAATGGTTTGCCGAACGCGTTGACCGAATTATTCTCCTTTTTGATGCACACAAATTGGATATTTCGGATGAATTTCGTCGTTCGATTGAAGCTCTACGTGGACATGACGATAAAATACGTATTGTGCTGAATAAGGCTGATATGATAGACCATCAGCAATTAATGCGAGTCTATGGTGCTTTGATGTGGTCTTTGGGTAAAGTTTTACAAACACCTGAAGTAGCAAGAGTCTATATTGGCTCATTTTGGGACCAACCATTACGATATGATGTGAATCGTAAATTATTTGAGGATGAGGAGCAAGACTTGTTTAAGGATTTGCAATCGCTACCAAGAAATGCCGCACTACGTAAATTGAACGATTTAATAAAGCGGGCACGTTTAGCCAAAGTGCACGCATACATTATTGCGGAATTGCGTAAAGAAATGCCGTCGATGTTTGGTAAGGACGGTAAAAAGAAGGAGCTGATTAAGAATTTAGGACAAATCTATGAGCGCCTTCAAAAGGAACATAAAATATCGCCTGGCGATTTTCCCGAAATCAAAAACATGCAAGAAGTGCTCGCTAATTTAGACTTCAACAAATTCCATCCAATCAAACCAAAATTACTAGAAGTCGTCGATAAGATGCTGGCTGAAGATATTTCCGTACTAATGGAAAAGATACCTTTAGAGGACGTTCAAAATGAGGAGACTGAATGCATTAAAGGAGGCGCCTTTGAAAGTGTCACTGACGACACTGAATCACCATTTGGTTATAAAAGAGGAGAAGGAATTAATGCTGGATTTGGTGAACCAGAATGGATTGTATACAAAGATAAGCCAAAATACGATATAAAATTCGAACAATTAAATCCAATTGATGGAAAAGTAACAGGACAAGGTATGTGTACATTTCTCTCTTTATCTTATCATCATATCATGTTGATTTGATAAATCCATTAATAAAATGAATTGATTACAGCGGCTAAATTAGAAATGGTTAAATCCAAACTGCCAAATTCAGTGCTAAGTAAAATTTGGAAATTGGCTGACGTTGATAAAGATGGAATGTTGGATGAGGAGGAGTTTGCACTTGCTATGCATCTGATTAATATTAAAATTGATAATAATGATTTGCCTGCTGAATTACCAGACCATTTATGTCCACCATCAAAACGCTAATCATAAAAATTGTTATTATAATAATAGTTTAATTGTAAACCAAGAATTCATTCATTTTATTTATTCTTTATATTATTAGGTAATATATTTACCTATTATCACGTGATCAGAACTTGGTACTATGTAAATAATAAAATTATATTTTCTTGATTAGATCAAATATTAATTAAATGATGAAAAACAGGAAAAAGAAAAATAAAAATGAAATATTAGAATTTGTGTTAATGAAAATGAATCCAGGAAATATTTCTTATTTAATGAAATTTAATAAGGAAAGAGAAATAAATGACTTCCTGAACTAACCAAAATTGCAACTCAACTAAATTGGCATCAAGTTCCTAAACATAGAATTTTTTTATAAGGTGTGTGTTTATAATATGTATGTGAGTAAAGAAATAAGGATATAATTCATTTCTCTTTTCATATCGATATTGATTAATTAGAAGAGTGATGATTAATCATCAGATAGATAAAAGAAAAATGAATTGCACGTGTAATACAAAGGAAAACAATTTCGAAATCTAGTCTCAAGTGCATTATATATAATTACTTCATTTTCGTTACACATTTATTTACTTATCAATATTATAGCTTTTTTCATAAACGTATATTATTTGCTTTAAGCATTATCACCAATCAATTATCAAATGAATACGAAATGAGATTTATATTTTTTTACATATATAAAACACGTAAAACTCTTTAGCAAATCGTATAGAAGAGTATAAGACATATGTAAGCAATGTTTCTTTATTAATTTAGCACCATTCTATGAAAATATTAGAAAAAAGTTAGATAAATTTCGTTATTTTATTATAGAAATAAACTTTTATTTAAATCTCCCGCATTTTTTTTAAATGCATTCAAATGCATCCCTTCCCTTCGACTATTCAAATTATTTATAGATTTTTAAGTGCATGTGACTTTATTTTCCATAAAAAGTTATAGCAAGATAATTAATGAGAGAGAATAGCTACTTTCTTCACGATTGTGTATTGAATGTAGAGAGATATAATTATTATTGAACAACGGCGATGACTCATGTTCTCAAAATATCTAAAGGAAACAGATGTTTATATATCACTCAGTGGCGTAACTATTTGTTTGAAAACGCAATTTCAATACTTTCCCATTTCGTTAAAAAGTTCCATTCTAAAAAATTCAATGCGCATGTTCTTTATAAACAAAATTTATATCGATTTATAGATATTATCTAATAATTTGTATAATAATTTGGTAAATTAATTAAATTCACAAACAACACATCAATTTCTATTCTGCTGCTGATGAGATTAAATAAATAGAATATTCGGTATTCTTTAAGGGGGTGGTAGTTCTATTTTAATAATTATCATTCAATGGACATTTTCAATTCATAAATTTCTATATTAATATAGATTATTTTCAAATTTTAATTTAATTTAGTTTAATAATAGAATGAGTTTATAATAAATAAATAAATAATTGAAAAGTGAAAATATAAGCTGGTAACGCGCACGCGCATTTCTACCATAACAATAAAATCATAAAAGTACATCAATCAATAAGAATATATAAAAATATAACAATAAATAACCGAACAAAGTATTATTTTAATTTAGAACGTAGTAACGAAAAAAAAAATAGTTTCTATATGACATATAAGTTTGTAATGAGTTTAAATGTGCATGCAATGTATTAGTCATCAAAGCATTCGAATGTTACAACGCATGCGCATCGAACAAAATTTCGTTCCAAGACATCATCGGCCAGCTGAACCAATGATAACCAACAATTCGCAATGCGGGTATTACTACTTACATACTCAATGCTTTTTTATGATGACTCATATTCAAGCTTTACATTAAACCACTCGTCGTCGTCGTCATTGAATGTGTCGTTATCAAATTGAAACGAATTTAGACGGTTTTTATTTCAATATTTACTAATATTGACCATCTATTGCTACCGAACAATGCAAGTGATCTGTGTGTTAAATGATAAACTTTATTATATACGAATCAATTGATTTAACAATAAGTGAGTGCGTATTGTTATGTGGAAATTCAAATATTTAGAAAATAATATGTGCTTGTAAATTTTGGAGAAAAGATTTTTCGAGAAGCTTCAACGAACGTAAGTTTGTTTTATAATATCTGTTATCAGTAGAAAATTTATATCATTGAACATATATGCATAGAAAAAGAGAGAATATATTTTAATTTAATATATATTTTTTTTATTGCGTTTGTTTCACATTTTATGGAACAAAAGGTTAATGTTATCATTATGCAATTGATTGAAACAAAAAGTTGTAATCGATATATTAAAATTTGTTGTTTGTTTGTTACTCGAAATGTGAAGAAATGCATGAAACTTTTCTTGCATATGTTTCATTTTTAGGTTAGGTTTGAGTATGTTTTTTTTTTTGGCACTTGTATGTTTTTTTTTTGTAGCTATTCCAGATATAGCAAGTGACGTATTGGGGCATCATTATCAACATCATCATCATCGTCTTGCAATAGAATAATATCGTGATGTCGGCAGTGTGTCTGGAAGTATCGGGAGGTCGACCACGAGATCGACTGACTCTACCATTAAATCGTAGTTTAAGCGAGCCTGGTCCTCCTGCTGTTGTTTCATCTCCAATATTCCAAAGTCCTCCAAAACGTTGCAAACTGGAGACGTCGAGTGTCAGCCTCCCAACGAGTCCATGTGCTGAGAGTGGAACGCTTCAACGTGCGCTTATCATGAAGAAGGTGACAACACTCGATGCGGATGAACTGAAACAGAAACTGGATACGTCAAGGCCTTCATCTAGGACGTTTCTTATTGTCGATTGTCGACCTTTCATATCATATAATATTAGTCATATTGCTGGCGCTATCAATATTAACTGCTCGGATCGTTTCAACAGGAAACGCTTACAGCAAGGTAAAGCAACCCTTGCTGATTTAGCAACAACGCGCGAAGGCAAAGAATTGTTAAGGAAACGATCATTTCGTGAAGTTCTTGTTTATGATGATGGAACGTGTGACAAGGACCGTATTACGACAACACATCCATTACTTTTAGTGTTTTCATCGTTGGTTGAGGATAATCGAGAGCCCTTTCTACTTTTAGGTATGTGTTAATATTTGTTTCTAATCGGTTGGTTAGTTGGTTGGTTGGTTGGTTGGTTGGTTGGTTGGTTTGTTGGTTGGTTGTTTGGTTGGTCGTTAGCCAGAAATGTTTGAATGCGCACTCGTGCCTTCTTTTTATTTTTGATTATTTACTCTTGCTACTTATGTCTATGACTAATACACAGAGGCGTATCTAGAACTTTGAGCGCTTAATAACGAAAAAGAAATACTTTTCAAAATAAGGATACTTTTTTCTATTCAAATATGTTTAGCTGTTTACTTTTATCGTATTGCTCAGATATTATTCTGATCATTATTTTACCGTTCCTCTATAGTCTATAGCATATTGGCAGGGACCATACGCTCGTTACGCCTCTGTTAATACACCACACACACTTACACACAAATAAACATGCAAGCTCACATACATATGCCAACGTTGGCCTCATTATAAATACTTTAAGAGCATCTAGGACATTTCCCAAAGTTTATTAAACGACCTCTTTTAACTATTACTAACAATAAAACAAAACTACACAGTAAATACATTTTCTAAGAAAAAGGGGCACTGTATGTTTTGTTTTACATACATACATACATTCACATGTAATTAAAATAAAAAATTCGGAAGTAGTGTACACACATTATCAACATTCAAGGAAATTCTGGTTTCCTGGTGGTAGAGGTGAATGTTGGTTAGTTAGTTAGACTGTGAAGGAAAACTAGTCAAAATATACAATCAATTATCATATAATGAAAAATTTAAATAAGTTATTCAATTTGATGACTTTTACTAACTAATCAGCACCTTGATAGATAATAAAATACAATTAATTGTTTAGATGATCTTAATCTTAAGCAATAAGCGCCGATAATTGATTTTGCATAATTTTTTTTCTGATAACTATATTTATTATCACGCGATTGCAAATTTACCTAAAAACAGACAATATTATGACTCATTAGTTAAGTTATTTATAAATAATAATAAATTTGATTGAATCTAATTGGATTCTCATTTTATTCACATTTCTAAGAATCACGAAATTCCTGTGTGAAAACAAAGGGCACAATTCCATTCTATTATTAGAAAAGATGACTAAACGCGACTAAAAGATTATTTGGACAAAAATGACGATAATTAAAATTCCAACGAAATCATTGATGATCGATTTTCATAGAGCGTTAAAAATTCTTGTTAAATGGTGTAAGTGCACAAAGCAGGCAAAAAATGATGATGACTCATAAACTAGTTCACAAGAAAAAGGGTATTAAATTCGTCATCGTAATGATGCATCATCCCCTTTTTATATGTGTCATCTATATGATGGGCAATATCGCGCAACCGAAAATAATAACAATAAAGATGAAACCACACAAATCAAATACAAACAAGGAAATGTTATTTATCTAACTGACACATTTCTTCATCATCAACATCATCACAAACGAATGAGTAATTATGTAAATATGCATCAACCCTTAATCATATATTTAACTAGTAAATGATTTTTGCGGTTTTAACCTTAAATTCAATTATTAAGATTGAATGACTCATAAACATTGTTTTCAAATATAATTTATTTAATTGTATTAATTAAACAAAGGCGTAATTCCTTTATTATTTCTATTCAAATCTTCCATCGATTATTATTCAAGCTTAACAAAATCACTTTCATGACTACTGAATATGTTAATAATATTTTAAAATTTTATTATTTACTTATACGTACATACATACATATGTATTATGTACATATAATGATTCGTTTGCTAAATTTAATCATTGCAACAACATTTATGGATTAATTATTTCATTAAATTTACGTCAAGGGATTTTCTTTATTTCGCAGGAAATTTTATGCATTCAATTTTTATTTGACGTACTTGCTTTTGACAACCGTTTTTAACAATACGGTTCTGTTTATTTACTTTTGGATTATTAGTCATTTATTTGTTTAGATCATTTACAAATTTCCAAATATGTTTCATTATATTTGTCATATTTTTTTAAAACGCAATATTTTTTTGTCTGATGGGATCATTCATTTCAATATTAAGTTTTTCAATTTTATATCGAAATAAGTTGATATAAGATATACGTAAAATTAATTAAAAATAATAATAATTTTATTCTAGATTAGATAAATACATATTTCGATTAATCAATATGTATTTTTAAGTTGACTAATTATTAAAAAAAAAGAAGATTTGTACAAAAATGAGTCACATGATATGCCT
The DNA here is from genome assembly GCA_027574845.2 of Deinopsis erosa. NCBI lineage: Eukaryota > Metazoa > Arthropoda > Insecta > Coleoptera > Staphylinidae > Deinopsis > Deinopsis erosa. Next base: position 8,998 of record JAODFZ020041227.1, read on the forward strand.
TATCTTTAGAGATACCCAAAATAACAAAAACAAAGCTTAAAACAACGCATAAAATAAGGAAATCCTTACGAAGCGTTCCGCATTTAATATCAGGTTTTACAGATATGCAAAAAATCTGAATGAGTAATACATTCTGTGACCATTAAAAGAAGTGTTTTTATTCTGTTAAAGGGGATTTCGAGCAATGTCCTTCAGACAACTGCAGACTGTTTGTATGACGTATAGATACACATGTGGATGACGCATCTTAGTAATCCCCCTCCTCGAACGACCATAACCAAAACCGAAACATGCACACATTGCTTTTTCATCCTTCCACATGTCAGTTCATTAAGTGCTTTTTAACTTATCACGTGCTACTATTTTGTTATTGTGTACTATTTGTTTACTTTTAACCAACCGAAAACAATCGATATGAAGCTTAAACGTCAAAGTTGTTTAGTATTGAGATTTATGCCAATTCAATCGTCATCGACAAATCAAAGTGAGCATTTTTACATTTTGCACCTATTACTCATTTCAACAAACAATTGGCATAAATTTTTAACTATTCATTCAAATTAAACTATGTCTAAGAAGTTGTTGCTTTCTCTAGGAGGTCATCGAGAATTCCACCGCAAACATAAAGAATTATGTGAAGATACATTAAGTCTAAGAGGTATTCCATCATCCGCCTCTTGTCCAACGATTGCTGATATTGAAACGCATCCAGCATCACGTGTCTTACCTTACTTGTACCTTGGTAATAGTCGCGATGCAGCTGATCTCACATGCCTACAGGATTTAGGCACAACGTGCGTTCTCAATGTAACATCACAACTTCCAAGATATAATGAAACGTGCGGCATCACCTATAAACAAATTCCAGCATCTGATTCCGGCCAACAGAATCTAAAGCAGTATTTTGAGGAGGCCTTCGAATTCATTGGTAAGTCTACATAAAATGAATCATAAATTAATTATTCATTATTTCTGCTTGAATTTCTAATTACCATTGTTCTTCAATATACATACATACATACATACATACATACATAATACTCCTATTTCTTATATAATATCAGTCAATTAAAAAATAATTCTAGAAGATATTATTATTATTTATCAAATCAAAATTATTATCTATAAGCAAAAATTGTTGGATTTATAATCACGAGGTCAATTACTTTGAACTTTAATTAAATAAAGTCCAATATGTTTTTTTTTTGACAGTATTTTAAATGAAATATTGTATACATATATAGGAAGGTTATTTTATAAACACAACATTTACAATTACATTACGCATTCGAAGTTTGTTATTGTTGTTTATGAGACATATTACGTTATTGAAAGTTAGTAAACATAATGAATTGAACATTATACGATCTCATTCATTAATTAGAATAAGATATTTTTATTAGTCAAGTTTGCAATAATCTTAACTATTTATTATCGGCCTTGCGATCTAAAGACTTTGACTCATTCTTGTGAGTATATTTGGCTATTACTCATCATCCTCATCAACATCAACATGATCACACTTATTGTTTTCCATAAGGGCCGTTGCTCTATGCGCCCGTGACTCATGGCATGTTAGATGCGGGGCTGTTAGATTTCAATGAACATGCATCAACCATTGTACTTTTAATACACATTGTATGTATACTACTGGCCTATTCAAACTATGCTTTTTTTCCATCGCCGTAATTATTGTAAACCCCACAGTTGTGTGCGTTTATTCATTCACATTCAATTCATGTCGGTTATTCATAGTTCAAATTTGAGTCATACGCATATGTTATAGGGCTAAATTTTATATTATTGTATTACGGGTCTATTTATACAGATATTCTAATCTATTGTTTTTTTATTTAAATTCATTCATAATTTAACATTATTTTAAATATTTTATGCCACGTTTGAAACATTCAAATTAGCAGCATCTTAACAATTTGTTTAATAGTAGAATTCTTATAATGGTAGTAAACAAGCCTAGATCATTCATTACTCATCTGCATAAATGTAAAAACCCGTAGTTATGGTTACTCTCTAGAAATCTTCTAGTAATCGCAGATAATTGTATTTCGTTTAAATAAAAATAATTGAAATTAACAGAAATTATTATTATTTAAAAAAAGAAGTGATTTTCCATTATACAGCGATATAATTAAGGAATATGATAATTGGCCCTTATAATATACGTGCATGAGTCATTTTACAGTTTTACGAATTACAAAATAATTGTTTCAAGTTACGAAATTGTGTTAATGATAATATGGTGGCAGATAGGCTTTAAAAATACTTTTTAATTTGTTTGCAATATTAACACATAAAAAAAACACGCAATATATTGATTATATATTATACACATACTACGAAGTAGCAACGTCCTTAAATATTTCTAATATAATCAAAATTGTCCTCGCATACCATTTATTATATTACAACACACGCACACACTCATAACTTTTATTTGAAATAAATTTTAGCAATCTTCCTTATGTTATTTATATACAATACGTAAATGTAAATTTATAAAACACGCTCGTCCCTCAAGTTCGATTTAATCATAAATTCAATGCTAATGACCAAGCGCCGCTAAAATTATAACAAAATTTCTTTTTTAAATTATGGCATGATTGTTGTGCGTAATTATCGTGGCACAAATATATTGTTCTTGGACCAGGAATATTTTCGAACATTAAACAGCTAATTATATATTTTTAATATGGTTAATTTTAATGCTTAACTAAAATGCAGGTGCGCTAAACTCTTGTAGAATGCACTCCTTTCAACTTTAGTATTTTTTTTTTCGCTCCGTGATTTAATTTTAGCTATGACTTCTCTCTCCATACAATAAATTTAGAAAACGTTTCTAAACGAAGATGGAAAGTTTTATTTGTTTGTATACAAGTTATATAACTTTATTGATAATGATTTTCAATTTTTTTTTATATCTAATCGAAACATTTAATAATTAGTTATCTCTTTTCGAGAAGCATGACTCATATTTGCGTAATGTATATATATATATAAGTTAAAAAAAAGTGTATTGTTCATAGAAATAATAGAAAAATAGTTGAAAATTTTTCTATTCTACATAATGCAAGTAAAAGGCGTGACCGTTATTTAACATTTATTGTTCTAACTTGAATTGTATGCAACCATTTAATCTTATGCGTCATACATTTGCATAACATTTTCATTAATTTTTTATAGGAAATACTTATGTAATATGTAGGATAGGATAGGATAAACCAATTACTATGCTCTTTATCTACTTACTTAAATAAAAACAAATCGCACATTATTTTGTTGCGTGAATAGGAAACAATTACATTTCGACCTTTCCATTTAAAATGCAAATTCCAGCAATAACATCCTACATTCGTTCGTAGTCTATTAATAAATTTATGTTATACATATACCACCAATGTATTAAAATGTTTTATTGAAACGAAAGCAAAAGTATTTAATGTTTTTCACACTTTACTAATGCATTAATTTGGTGTTTGTTTTAGAGGATGCAAGGAAAAAAGGTGTCAAAGTATTAATACATTGTCAAGCAGGAGTATCTCGTAGTGCAACAATAGCAATAGCTTACATTATGAAATATAAGCAAAAATCAATGATAGAAGCTTATAAAATGGTAAAAGCTGTACGACCAATAATATCACCTAATTTGAACTTTATGGGGCAACTATTAGAACTTGAACAAAATCTACGAGGAGAATCCGATTGTAAATCGCCGTGTCATCAGTATCGTTGGAGTCAACAAAACACCGATGAAGTATCGAAAGGATGTAGCGTTTAATTTAATAGTCAGGTCAACAAATGTTTGATTTATATATAAGAAACAACAGATAATAAGAAAAGCACTTTATAATTAGTGCCATTTATTTAGTCACAGAGCCATCTGAGTTCATTCTAGTCGCATATGAAACAAGGCTGTGTAACCTATTAGATATTTTTTTTCGCTGGCAGTTATTGCTCATTTGTACTTAGCAAGTGATCAAATTATTACTTGCTTTTACACATAATTACTAATTATTCATATATATAAAGAAAATGTATATTATTACTAATTGATTAATAATATGTCCATGATTGTTCCTCACCTATTTTACATAGCACTGAATATATATTTTAGCTACAAAGCCAATTGTTATACATACAGCTTTGAAAGTATTAAAATGTAATTAATATCGCAGCTATGTTTCAAAATAAGCTACAAAGAAAATGTATCTCTCACATTTTATTTCGTAGTGACTAATAACGATAAGACATAATACATGAAAACGATCATGCCGTATACTTTGCCATTCGACATATTAAACTAAAAGTAATCTTATTGGGTGTATTAAAAGATGTACTTTTAGTTTATTATTAATTAACTATTTATTTATAATATTTGTTTATACATTCGGCGATGGCAAATTCATTTCTTTTCATTTTCTAAATCAGGGTCTATCAATGAATTCTAATATAATGTGATTATATTTTCTTTGTTTTTCATTTAGTTTTTGATTTAGATAGCAAGGAATAATATTTTGTAGTGTGTGAAAAAAAATCGTTGATCGTTTAATGTAACGAATTGAAAACTTGTTTATTGTATAGAAGTGAATTGTAATGCATTAACAAATTGTGCCTTTACCATTTATAAATATAGTTATGTAGATTATTACCAATGTATTAGATTGATGAATATTTAATATTTCTTTGTGTTTTGTAATAATATAATGTCTTTATTCATCATCTAGTCAAATACTTTGGCACTTACATAAACATATCATCTTTGCTATGGTTTTACAAATCTAATTCTTTAAAATACCATATCAATAATTGTATATTGCCATAACTTAATTACTTGTATATTCTAGAACAACAATGTTTTAATTTCTATTCAACAATCTAATATATATGTAAAAATACCAATATATGAATAAATATGTATAATTAATTTATATGGGACCCATTGCACTATTTAGTACTTATTTTGTACTAATTTGTACCATCAATAAATTGTTTGTGAAGCTACAG